>AFQZ01000030.1:0-114674 GCA_000222935.2 Aciculosporium take MAFF-241224
TATTTTAGGGTTTTTCCTATATTAAGAAGTTAGTTGATGAACTAGATAGTGGCTCTAGCTACCTAGCGTACATGAATAATAATTCTAAATAGCTATAATCTTTTTTAGGTTAAGGCAAATAGCTTTTTTAGCTTTTATAATAAAACCTAGGTACTTTATCTTTATAACTATAAATATATACTTATTAATATTTAAGTATAGCTTAGTGCATTTTAGTTATTATAAGACCTCTTATACTTTTACTATATAGTCTTTCTTAAAGCCCCTAGTGTAAATAAGAATATTATTTAAATAGGCTATTATAAAGTCTCTTAATATATTCTCTAAAGTATTATTAATATATTATTAAAAAGTAGTAGGCACCCCTATTAAACTAAAAGAGTAAACTAGCTACTTAAAGAGTTTAAATTATATTTAAAATGCTATTAACTACTTATTTCTTTTAGTAATTTATAGCTTATAAAAGGCTATATAAACATTAAGCTTAGTAAAGTATCTTACTTTAACTAGAAAGTAAAGGGTCTTTTTAATTAAAAAAAGGGAGTACTTATTCTAAACTATAACTTTATTTAATGCCTAATAGTTTATATAAAATCACTAACCCCCTTCTGCCTTCTTAATAAGTAAGACTAAAGCCCTAGCTAATAAAGAGCTAGCTTATATCTAACCTTTATTTATAAGATTTACAATTTACTTTTATATTTCTAAGAGCTACTCCTAAGGTATATTATATAAGGGAGCCTAAGGAAGCTTAGGGTCTATACTATTAGGGTTTTTTATAATTAAATATAATAGTTTGTAGTCCCTCTATATAGTAATAATATATTTACCTTTTCCTTATTAAACAGGTCTTTAAAATCCTAAAGCTCTTCTAGCAGGTAGTTTAAAAGCATTCTAATTAGGTCTGGTTTAGGTGTAGAAATATTAAGTATTATAGTTATATCTTATAAGTTAGTAGCTAAGAACTATATATCTTTTTCATTTCTTATTATTACTTATTATACTATTTCTATATATACTAAACTTAATATTATAATTATTAGAGTTATTACCTTTTTAGTAAATAATGCTTATACCTAAAGGTTTCCTAAAGAACAGACTATAAGCAACTCCTAGGCTATATAAATTATAATATTATATTGCTTTAACTATAGGGTTTCTAAGATATATAACTAGGTAAGACCTAGGATTATATATGCTAAGACTAGAAAACTTTATTTATTTATATTAGTAGTAAACTAAGTAAACCTAGATATTATAATTAGGCCTTAGTAGTAGCTATCCTAGCCATGCTTTTTAATAGAAATAGCTATTTAAATTGTTCAAGATTAGGCTAATAGGAATATAAAAAACCCTATGCTTTATACAAAAGATTTACTTATAGTAGTATAGCTTTTATACTTACTATTTACTTATATATTAGTAAAGGCTATTTTATTAAATAAAACTAGTAAAAAAAGATTAGAGTTTATTTTCTTTTTTATCTATTTATACACCTTTTATAATAATTATAATAACTAACTACTATCTTCCTTTCTCTTACTAAGCTTTAAGCTTAAAGGCTATCTTTTTTTAAGTTATTTTTAACTTTAAACCTATTCTAGGGTATAGTTATGTTAACTATATATATATTAGTCTTTAGAGGATATATAGGGAAAAGGTAATATGCCTTTAATTAATATTTAGTAATTTTATAGTATAAGTACTACTTATTATTATATAAAGATTATATCTCCTTTATTAAAACCTACTTAGTATATATTTTTTACTACCTAGAGGAGGATATGATATTTATGCCTATTATTTTTATATTACCTTTCCTATCCTAGGATATAGCTAAAAGGAATTTAGTTATTATATAGTATTAAGGTTTTAAGCATTCTTTTATTTTATAAGATTTAAGATTAAAAGTAATTCTTTATAACCTCTTTATTGCCTAAAAGTAGTTTATATAAGGAATATTATATCCTATGCAGTAGTCCTGTATTTTCTTATTTAAAGCTATATATAGTTTAGATAGTTTAATAGATTTTACTTAATAGTATCTCCTTACTAAAACCAGCTTTTACTTAAAATAAATAAAAAAATTATTAAATTTTTCTCTAGGTTATTATTTAACTTAATTTAGTTTAATAGCAGTATGCTTTACCTAATAAGAATCTAGGAATAAAGTGTTAAGATATATTAGGAACTCCTCTAAAGTATAATTAATAGATTTTCCTACTTTAAAGAAGGGTAAAACCTAAGCCTAAACCTAATTTAATAAGTATTAGTAAATAAAATACTATTTATTCTAATTATTTCTAATAAAGGCGCTATTTACCTTAAGTTTATAAGCTAAAAGGCTCTTTTATATTAAATATTTAATCTAGTTCCCCTTATAAGGGTTACTTATATTAATAGGTTTTCTTTTTAGTTTTACCTTTATTAAGGCTACTTACTATTTGCTTATGCCTAAAGTGCTTATATTAGTATTATAAGATATAGCTAAAGTGAATGCTATTTATAGCTATTGTTTTAGCTTAGTAATTTTACTTACTATATTTTTATTTATTATTTCCTATGCTATTACTATACTTTAAAGGTATAGTAGCTCTTATATAGTGCTAGTCTTAGCTAGGTTAGCTATAGTATTATGTTATATTACATTTGTTATTATTCTGTCTATTATAGGTATCACATTTATATTATATTTATTAAGGTTTTTAGAGTAGATAATAAAGAATAAATAATATATATTATAGTCTTGCTAAAATGCTACTATAAAGCTAGTAATTTAAATAAGAATATTATTTATAAAGAGAAAGAGAAGAAGAAGATTTATTTACTTCTAGTAACCCTAACTTTATAGTTATATATGTAACTAAGGCCTAAGCCGCTTATGTATTGCTTACGTAAAGCCGTCTGCTCTCCGGCTGTATAGATCCGAGCTTCGAGCTCGAATCCATCACAACTAGTAATAAAGTAAAAGTTTCCTATATTTATAAAAACCTAGTTATAAATAGTAAATTATACTTTAAATATATAAAAAGCACTATAATTTTAGGGATAGCTTTAAATACCTTATTATAAGCCTCTTACTACCTTACTTATATAATAAGTTTATAACTTACTTATACTAAGCTACTTAAGGTAAAATACTACTTTTTAGGTATTATATAAGGATTACTACTAGGATAGAATTTTAAAAGATATAGCATAATATATATAAAACTACTATTACTTTAATAAGTATAAGAGCTAATAACTTAATTAAGGTTTATTAAAGCTTATACTAGCTATAAACTATTATTAGTTATAAATCTTAGTAGATTTTATAATAAAACTTTTAGTATATAATAAGGTATTACTATACTTTCTAATAATTATTATAAACTATCTCTTAAAGTATATATAACTAAAGGTAATAATAAGTATAGTAGCTAAAGTATATATAAAATAGTTTAAATATTACTAATAGCATTTCTATAGATTCCCTTATTAAATTATTTCTAACTATAGTTTAAATTAGCTTAGTTATTTCTAAACTATACTTTATAAGTAAGTAGGTATTAAGTAACTATTATTTATATTTTATTATCCTTAAACAAACAGTAGTATAAAATAAGTAAACTAAAAGGTATAAGTAGTTTTATAAGTAGTTATTACCTTTTTATAGTATAATTAAGCTAACTATTTACTAGCTTATTAAATAGTACTTAATAACTAAATCTTTATAGTAACTAGTATAAGTATAAACTAAGCACTAAAGTACTTTAATATTAAATTAGTTTAATATATACTAAATAAGACTAAAAGCCTAATCTTACCTAAGAAAAAAGCTATATTATTCCTAAAATATATTTAGAAGGGAATAATAATAGTATAAGCTATAATTAATTTTATATAATAATATTAGCAGAATATAATAAACATTTCTTGGTATTTAGTAGAACATTACTAAATAAGGGATTTTATATAGTTAAATCTCTATTATATAAAAATAAACTATTCTAGCTAAAAACTTAATTAAGTAAAGGCAAAATATAAGGTCTTAAAAAATGCTAACTTTACTTACTATTTATTTAAATGTTTTATAGGAAATATACCTGGTTTTTTATATAAATCTTATTAAGAGGGTAGCTATTAATCCGCTCCTATTATAATACTTAGCTAATTTTAAACCAGGCTTAATACTCTTACTTTATAAGAATAATATAGATTTAGTAAAATATAAGATTAAGAAAATAATAATAATAAGAAATACCTAGGGTTAGAGTAACTAATAGGATATATTAGTAAAGTAGGCATAATATATTTAGCTAATATAAGAATCTTTAGAAAGTTTTTTAAATATAATAGTACTAAGGTATTATAAGGCATAATAAGGTAATATATACTATAATAATAGGCTTATATAAAGGGCAACCTAATTACTAACTATAATGCTTTACTCTAACCCTTAAATAGCAAGAAAGGGGCTATATAATAAATTTAAGCTTAAAGCTTAGATTTATATAGCTAGAAAGTAGATAGCTTTATATAAGCAATACGCAAGTAGCTTAGGCCCTAGTTGTATATATAATTATAAAGGCAGGGTTACTAGAATTAGATAGATCTTTTTCTTCTCTTCTTCTTTATAAATAATATTCTTATTTAAGTCACTAGCTCTGCAGTTACATTCTAGCGAGACTATAACAACTATCTAGTTTAGGGGTCTAAGATATGTATTAATCTAGTACTCTTTAAGGGCATTCTAGATATCTTAAGCTTTTTATTATTAGGGTCTAAGAAAGCAGGCAGCTTAAAATAATATTAATAAATCTATAATATATAAGACTGGCTTCTTATTAATTTGCATAATATTAATAAGGATTTTATAGTTAAATTCGTAATTATCTTTAAGAGTAAACTTAAAACGGTTTAGAGCTTTTGTATTTATCTAGTATTAGTAGCAGGCATACGTGATTTTTCCTATATTAGCCTTATTAAATTCTTTACTAGCTCTAGTAAGAAGGTTATTTAATTAGTTAATTAACAGATAACTAAATTAGTAATAAAGTTAATGGATTTTGATTTTAAAAAGCATAAAAATAGCAGGTTCTTAAGAACTAGCTATTTACTAAGAATATCCTTATTTTCTAATAATAGGTACCTTTTTATCTTCTTAAATTAAAAGATTCTTTAGATTATTAAGTTTAATACCTATTTTATCTATATTTATAATAAAATATAAGAATAGTATAGTACTATTAAGCATATAAAAAGGTATTATACTAAAAATTATTAAAAGCTTTAAAATACCAGTTAAAGTTATAGTACTAGCTTTAAAGGTAATAGTTCTTTAGTTAAAAGAATGCTTAATTATAAGGTTCTTTATAAGTTTTATTAGAGTATTAACTTAGCCTTAGCTAGTAGTTAAAATTTCTAATACTTTTGTATTTAGGAGTATACTATAGAATATATCCACTATATATCTTATATTTATAAGATATACATGTTATTAAGGTTTTTTATTAGTATTATAGTTATAGGGGTTCTTAAGGAATAAGGTATATTTAAAAGCATTATTTTATAAGAAGTTTATAATTAATACTAAAAAGAGCAGCGAATCTAGTGCTTATATAAAAAATACTATAAAGGAGAGAGTATTATAAGCCTCTTTATTATTTAGTTTCTTTTTTTTATTAATAGTAAGAAAAGCAGCGTTTTAAGCAGCTTTTTTATGCTTATCCTTACTACTATTATTAAAAGCAGTAAGTTAAGCTAATTTACCCTTATAGGCCTATAGAAATGCATGGTATTAGCATTTAAAAGGTGGTTTTTAGTGTTTTCTGTTATTTTACTAAGTTTCTTTTGCTTTCTTCTGCTTAAAGGCAGGATAATTAGTTAATTAGCATTTTTCTTTATAGTATATAAAGTATTTCTTTAAGCTTGTTCTAGCTTAAGGTTTTTTATAATATATAGCTTATAAATAGCATTAGTCTGTAAATATTACTATATTAGTGTTTTGGTTTATAAACTTAGTAATAAGGGCATTTGGATTGTTATTAGTAGTTATTATTAACTGACTTATGGAAGTTAGTGGTATATCCATTACTAAGAGGTAATTTCAAAGATTACTAACAAATCCTTTAAAGGTTAGCACGTGTGTTGGATTCGAGCTAGAAGCTCGGATCTATATGGTTAGAAGCTTAGATCTATATAAGCAAAAAAATAGTTGCCTTATATAAGCTATATATAAGTAATTTAGGCCTTAAGTAAATATAAGGTAAATATAAAAGTATATATATAAGGTTATAAGAATTAAGCAAATCTTTTTTTTTTATAAATATTATCCTTATTTAAGTTGCTAGTTTTATAGTTACTTACTTAGCTAGACTATAATATATAATATTTATTTCTTTTAACCCTAAAAACCTTTATAATACTTATATAAGGGTTATATAAAATAAAAATAAATATACTAATATAATATTGCTTAAAAAGGAAACCTATAGTAATTAATATTATATAAGAACTATATAACTTATAATAAAAAATATAGGCCTAAAATATAACTAATAAAAAGACAGCTAATAAAATTATAAAGCTAACTAAATAGCTAGTATTAATAACTACTGTTGGTAACGCGCAGGTTACAGGTATGCTGCAGCATAAATGTAGGGGGGGGGTAAAGTCTAATAATTAATTCATTATGTATTCTAAGAGGGAAAAGAAGCAAGCTATAATACAGAGGTATAGTATTATAGCCACGTTATAGCCCTAGGTTATATAACCTATAATCTAGCTAATTAGGGTATGTGCATTCTATATGTAACTTATAATTCCTAGTTAATATGGCATATCCCTTTTATTCTCTATATAAGCAATTCTAACACTTACAAATTCTCTCTTTATTAAAGAAGAGGAATTGCTCTAAAAATTACATAAAAACGCCCTAATAATCAAATATTAATAAACTAGTAACAAGCGAAAAACATCCTTTAAATGAATAACTTTTGTTAGTCCAGGTCGAATGGTTGTAGGGGGGGGGGGGCTAAAGAGTGTAATTCCCGCGTTCAATCCTACCAAATCGGGCGCTTATAATCGCGTTTAAATTTATCGAATTTAAACTCTTTACCGGGCGCTTAATTTACTGTTAAATTTAGTAAGGAATTAGGACTTTTCTATTCTTTAGCAGCTCTAGCAGTGGCTCTTACTATTAAATTTAGTAAGGAATTAGGCCTTTCTTATTCTTTAGCGGCTCTGGCAGCGGCTCTTGTAGCAACTCTTATAATAGGCCTTGTATATAAAGGTTAATTACAAGCTAAAAGTCGGCCTTTTCTTTCTTAGTAAGAAAAGCCTCTGCTTAATGGTGTTTAACTTTTTTATTCTTTAGTAGTGGCTCTTATAGCAACTCTCTTAACAGGTCTTTTAACCTATCCTTTTATATGAATTTAGGCTTTATTTTTCCGTTATAAAGGTCTTAAGGGCTTTTTTTAGTAAGGCTTTTGTCTTTATGCCTTTATAGGTTAAATTTGATTATTCACTTTATTAGTTAGAGTTGTGAAATTATGGGGATTTTCGTGAGTTTTGTCTTAAGCCGGGGGATTCTTATGAATTTCGTAATTCTCGTGAATTTCGTGATTCTTGTGAATTTCGTTAAGTTTGGCATCTTCTTGCCCTTGGTTGTTTGGACCATGGCCTTGCCCTTCTTAGGAAATTAAGGATATTCCCGTAGCTTTATTAAGTTTAGTATTAGCTTCTTGCCTTTAGCCTTTTTAGCCATGGCCTTACCCTCCTTAGGAAATTAAGGCTATTCCTATAGCTTTATTATCTTAAGCTAGGTCTTTCTTATAATAAAGTCTTTTAAGAGTATTAAGGGCTTTTTAATTACTTTTAGAAATTTTTCCTATTAGGTTTTATAGTTCTAGTTAAGGGTTAATATTTAAGATATTAATAAGATCTTTAGAGGCATTTAATCTTAATCCTCTAGCTATTTTAACACCATTATTATTAAGGTAATTATAAAGGGTATACCTAAGGTTATTGTTACTTTTATTAAAAGCATCCTTAGTTTAATTTTCATAATCTTATTAGAAGTTAATAAGGAGATTATAACCTTTTCCTTAGTTAAGAATATAGTAGTTAATTATATAGGTAATATAGTTATTAATTTATTATTTAATAGCCGTTTTTATATTAATATTCTTAACTAGCTTAGTTTAGTTTTATATTAGAATTAAGTAGTATTTATAAAGCTTGTAGGGTAGGGTACTCTTTAGAAGTTCTCTTTTATAAATATTCTTTTAAAGTTATTTATTAAAATTATCTCTTTCTTTACTTAAAGATATTTTTAGTGTTTTAGGTTTAGACTTTATATTTAGTACTGATTAAAGTGGTTAGTGTTAGTTCTTTATAAATAACAGTAAAGATCTGGTTTTAATCGTGGATAAGTAATAGTTAACAAGAAGGGAAAAGATCTATAAGAGTTAAGTCTTCTTATAATTATAGACGATTTAATAGTTAATAATTTAAAGAAATAATTCTTTAGTTAGTATAATATTGGAATTTCTTATAGTTATATAAGTAAAAGCATTTAAATAAGTCTCTTTTAAGTATAACCTAGTAAATCTATAGTTATTAGTAACTACTAATTAGTGTTAATAATGTATAGGTTATAAGTATACTATAGCATAAATATAAGGGGGGGGTAAAGTCTAATAATTAATTTATTATATATTTTAAGAGGGAAAAGAAGTAAGCTATAATATAAAGGTATAGTGTTATAGCTATATTACAGCCCTAGGTTATATAAGCTATAATCCAGCTAATTAGAGTGCGTGCATTCTGTATGTAACCTATAATTCCTAGTTAATACGGCGTATCTCTTCTATCCTTTATACAAGCAATTCCAACAACTACCTTAGCTATATTTTTAAATATAAGCATAAGTATAATAAGCATAGGTAGGCAGCTTAAGATATTTTTTAATAAGATTTCTTTTAAAAAGGTAAAACTAAAAAAAAAACTTATTAATATAAGTAACCTTTATAAGGAAAACTAAATTAAATATTTAATATAAAAAAGCCTTTTAGCTTATAAACTTAAAGTAAATAGTGCTTTTATTAAAAATACTTAAAATAAATAGTATTTTATTTATTAATATTTATTAAATTAGGTTTAAGCTTAAGTTATATTTTTTTTTAAAGTAAGAAAATTTATTAAGTACTTTTTAAAAGAGTTTTTAGTATATTTTAATATCTTATTCTTAAATTCTTATCAAAAGAAGTATATTATTATTAAATTAAATTAAGTTAAGTAATAACCTAAAGAAAAATTCAATAACTTTTTTATTTATTTTAAGTAAAAGCTAGTTTTAATAAGTAAATACTATTAAGTAAAATCTATTAAATTATTTAAACTATATATAACTTTAAATAAAAAGATATAAAACTATTATATAAAATATAATATTCTTTATATAAACTACTTTTAGGTAATAAAGAGGTTATAAAGTATTACTCTTAATTTTAAATCTTATAAAATAAAAAAATACTTAAAGGCTTAATACTATATATTAACTAAATCCTCTTTAGTTATATTATAAGATAAGAAAGGTAATATATAAATAATAGGTATAAATATTATATTTTCTTTTAAGTAGTAAAAGATATATACTAAGTAGGTTTTAATAAAAAAGATATAATCTTAATATAATAATAAATAATACTTATATTATAAAGTTACTAAATATTAATTAAAGGTATATTACCTCCTTTTTATATATCCTCTAAAAACTAATATATATATAGTTAATATAATAGAGGAGGAAGAGCCGGATTAGGAGGGGAGGTGCTTATAGGGGGTTTTTACTAACATACTAACCTTTTATGTAAAGCACGACCACACTTCTGTCATTGTCTGCAGTTCCGGGGGAACTGGCAGATATCTTATACTAATAGTTAAAAATAATAAAGACTTTATATTAAAGGCTTAGTAGGAGCTATATGGAAGAATATAGGTTTTCTCCCCTATTTTAGGGTTTTTCCTATATTAAGAAGTTAGTTAATAAACTAGTTAGTGGCTCTAGCTACCTAGCGTATATGAATAATAATAATAATATAGTTAATATAACTAGATCCTAGTGGATCCGCGACCGACGAAGGACGAGGCACCACCCAGGAAGAAATACAATATCAAGGAGAGAATCCCGGAGTAATAGCAGTGCGGGAAAAACTAAAGAATAAAATGAAATTACTAAAGGAGTTAATAATAAAAGTTATCCTAAAGGCAGAAATAACAGAAGTATAGGCTTTTATCAGGACCTTTACATAAGTTGCTATAGATATAAAAGGGGAGATAGCCTAAGCAAAGACTAGCATAGGAGATCTACAGGCATTAATTATAAAAGCAGTTAATAGTAAAGTAGAAACTACAATTAAAAAGGCAGTTAAGGAGGTAATAAAGGCCGTCCCTAGGACTAAATCAATGGTTAGGGGGACTTAGGCGACTGTTATAGCTCGCGGAGTTATAGGGCAGAATATAACGATACCTTTGGCCTAAACAGAGGGTATGGCAATACTAGCCTGCTATTACTAGGAAGTAATAGTAAAGGGAAACACTATTAGCAAGGTAATTAGAAACAGATTACTAGGAGAGATTATAAAGGCAGTAAACAGCGCTATTAGCATAGAGAAGGTAATAGTAGTACGCAGACTGCAGAGTGGAGACACAGTTATTATATTTACTAAGGCAGGGAGAAAATAGAAGGAAAACACGGCCTGGGTAAGAGTTGCCTTTAGACCTATAGCAGAAGTAAACAGGAAGATGTTCAGTGTGATTATTAAGGGATTCCTAACACAATTAACAAACCATGTTATAATCAAGGATATAAGGAAAAACATTAAAAAGGAGAATGGTCTAAACATGGCGAAGATAATAGTGTGGAAGCTAAAGGGAATAGCGACAAGGGCACCACTAGTAGTTAGCATTAAGGGCACTAAGGCAGTAAACTGCCTATGCCATAGGGGAATAGTATACTAAGCAGAGATTTTTAATGCTAAGCTATATAATAAGATGGTCCACCTAAAGCAATATTATAATTACTATAAGATTAGACACATTGCCAGGTACTACAAGGAGAAAGCAAGATGCAGTAGGTATGCTGCTAGAAAACACCCTAAGGGAGAGAGGACTTGCCTAATATTAACAGGCAAGGTACGGGAAAGATGCCCAAATTGCACAGGGGCACATCCAGCATAGTCTCAGCTATACTTAGTAAGCAATAATAGGTGGAAACAGGCCCGGGAGGCTTATGCTACAAGGCTGCTGTTCTTCCGCGACCATTGGTTAGAGGCCGTGACAGCTACTACAGGCAAGGGTTATTATAGAGAAGAGACCGGGGGATTAATGGAAAGGCAGCTAAGAGAAAGGAGCATATAACTAAGGGGCCTTTCTATAAGACGAATATACAAACTACAATTAGGACGGCAGAGACTGGCAGAGAAAGGCATAATGCTGGCCTTCCTATAACTAATAAGAGAGCAGAACAATACCGGAGCCAGCCCAACCAGGGTGCTCCGAAGCATACAATAGAGTACATAATTAAGGTCATATACTAGAATATACGGAAGAAAAGTAATCTAGTATATCTGGCGTTAGGGCATAACGTTAGCCCTAAGGTAATAGCTATCCAGGAACCAGGAGGCTATAATAGTATACTGCTAAATCCATCTCAGGGGCACTATATGTTAGCAATATATAGTAAAAGAATAGCAATTTATATACACTAAAAGGTTAAGGCAGGGCTTTAGACTATAGGGAGGGGGAAGGATTAGTATAGTGTTAAGCTATGTAAAGTAAAGGTATATAACATATATTCCCCGGCTTATAAAAGGGGGTAGCAGACGCCTCTATAACACTTTACTAACACTTAGGCAAAGGGTTAAAGTGTATTCATAGGGGACTTTAACTAATATTACCCCCTGTGGGACAGATTCGGCAGGACCTCTTAGGGGCATAATAAGATGTTAGAATTTATAATAAGGTAGTAACTCGGCCTAGTTACTCCGTTTAGGGAAGTAATAAGGAGAGAACATAGAAGCAGGGATAGCACTATTAATCATATGTGGACCACTTATAACGTTAGTATTGAGTTTACCAGGCTAGTGAAAATCGCCAGATCTGACCATATGCCTTAACTTATTAACATTAGGACAAGCAAGGAATTTAGCAGTAGCCTAAGGTTAATCCAGGGTTAGAGGACAGCGGATGAGAACTTAATTATAGTAAAGGCGCTAAATAGGCTTAGAAAGAAGGGGTTAGAGCTCCCGCTAGGTAACTAGCAGAAAGTTAATAACTATGCGCAATGGCTTACTCACTAGCTTACGGAGATAGCCAACATAGTGGCACCTAAACGACCTTAAGGGCATAGCAAACCACAGCTATAGTGGAATAAAAGGGTTAAGAATACAACAGCAGAGGCAAGATATACTAGTAGGCAGTAGTAGTAATAATAGACATAGGAATTATAGCAGACCTTAACAAAAGCTATAAAAATACAGAACTGTGTTATCTCAGAGGAGAAGAAAAGTAGCTAGTAATAGGCTGTTAGCAAGCTATCTAGGTCTAAAGGGAGCCTCTGGACCTTAGAGCATTAGGCCTGGCTATGGAGTGGACTCCCCCTAGAGATGCAACAAGTTCCGCCACTAACTCGGCTAGGAAATGACAGCAGGGAGGAGATAGTAGAGGTTATATACAAGGGTAAGGCAAGGGTATTTGCAGAGAGGTTCTTCCCTCTATCCGCAGCTAGGGCTTTAGGACTAGAGGGAGAAGAGGGAACAAGATACTATAATGATAAACAGGTGGCTCCCGCGTTTACAGAGGAGGAAATTAGAGAAGTTATAACAAATATAGCAAGCTAGAAAGCCCTAGGGCCGGACGAGCTACTAACAGGTTTCCTTAAGCTATACAGCGCAGCCCTAATATTGTGTTTAACACGCCTTGTGAACGCATACTACAGCTTAGGACACTATCCGGCCTCCTTCTGGCGTGCAAAGGTAGTAGTTTTACGCAAACCTAGGAAGACCCCTAAGGAGTTGGGCAGACCGGGGGGGTAGAGGCTAATATTATTGCTAAACACAATAGGCAAAGTAATTAAGGGAGCCATTATAAGGAGGATTACTACTATAGTAAAGGAAGGCTATATACTGCCGGATATGCAGATAGGCAACAGGGCTAGCAGGTTAACAGAGGTAGCACTAAGCATACTAAAAGAAGTAGTAAGAGCAGCGTAGCACTATTAGGGGATAGTATTATTACTACAGCTAGATATCACCAGGGCGTTTAATACTATCAGCCACAAACAATTAATACACACTATAAGGGAGTTAGGACTGCTAGGGTAGATGGCCAGATGGATAAAGGGTTTTACGTTAGGAAGAAGAGCATAATTGGCATTTAACGGACATACTACTAAGGAAATCTAAATTACTGCAGGGGTTCCGCAAGGGTCGCCGGCGTCTCCTATCCTCTTCCTGTTATATATTACACCACTATATCAAAGGCTAGTAGCAGCAGAATTAACACTAACATTAGAATTCTCAGATGATATAAACATTATAGTATATAGAAAAATAGCAGAGAAGACCAAAGTATGACTAGAAAGAGCCTGGAGAATATGTAAGGAATAGTTAAAGGAGTACAGGCTAAGGTTTAACCTAGGGAAGAGTAAGTTAATGCACTTTACAAGGAAGAGGCAAGCAATTATAATAACAATCCGACTTAAAAGTACAATAATACAACCAACGCAATCAGCGCAATTCCTAGGGGTTTAAATCTACCGGAAGCTTTGTTAGTTAACACACATAGAGAAGGTGAATGCTAAGCTGGCACAGCAGAAGTTAGCCCTTATAGCGCTAGCTATGTCTACATAGGAATGCCAACTAGAATGTGCAAGATCCCTTTATACACAGGTAATAAAAAGCATAATAGCATATAAAGCTGGGATATACTACACCCACAGTAAGTTAGAAAGGGTAGCACAGGGGGTAGTAAAGGCATTTATAAAGGAACAGAATAAATGCTTAAGGCGGGTTACAGGGGCATATAAGGCAACACTAGTAATACTCTTAAAGACAAAAGCAGCAGTGCTGCTAGTAGATCTATACCTTAATTACATTAAGTAACGATTCTACTAAAGACTTAAGGACAGTGGCATGGGCAAGAAGATACAATAAGCATGCAATTTGATAGTATTACAGCTATAACGTTAAGGAAGAGGCCGCCGACGTAACCTCTATAAGGCGTTTTCTAATGCCCCCCCCCCCCTTCCTAGCGGCCTTATAGCCAGGTAGGAATTAGAGAGGAAGTGGGAAAAACAGTGGATACAGCAGAGGTATAAGGCTCAGGTAAGAAGAGGACAGGCAAAAGCAATAGCAGCAGACGAGGAACCTAATTTCAAGAGCACAAAGAAGATAGCACGGCTCTATAATAGCCTGCTTAAGCATAAATCTGCAGCCTTAGTACAGCTCTAAACGGAAAAAATAGGGTTAAATGCCTTCCTCTATAGCAGACAGGTGCCCGAGGTAATATTGCTAATATGTTAATGTAAGGGAGGAGATAAGGATATCTACCACCTTATTTTATCGTACCTGGAATATAATCATCTAAGGCCGATCCTGGTAATACCCGCAATAAAAGACCTAAGGGAACTTAGGGCGGCATTAAACAATAAGAAGTTTGCACTAATTATTGTAAAGTAGGTGCTCTTAACTAGGCGCCTTTAGCAGTACAGGTTAGCAGAGGAGCTTTATAAGGCATAGTAAATACGCGATAGTAAGGCTAGGAAAGGGACCAGAGGTAACAGAAATAACAGAAGAGGGGAGGAGGAGCTGGATTAGGAGGGGAGGTGCTTATAAGGGGTTTCTACTAACATACTAACCTCTTATATAAAGCACAACCACACTTCTGTTATTATCTGCAGTTCCCAGGGAACTAGCAGATACCATATACTAATAGTTAAAAATAATAAAGACTTTATAGTAAAGGCTTAACGGGAGCTATATAGAAGAATATGGGTTTTCTCCCCTGTTTCAGGGTTTTTCCTGTATTAAGAAGTTAGCTGATGGACTAGATAGTGGCTCTAGCTACCTAGCGTATAATAATAATAATAATAACTAGATCCTAGGTTAGGTTTAAAGTTAAAAATAACTTAAAAAAAATAGCCTTTAAGCTTAAGGCTTAGTAAGGAGAAAAAAGATAATAGTTAGTTATTATAATTACTATATAAGGCATATAAATAAATAAAAAAGAATATAAACTCTAATTCTTTTTTACTATTAGTTCTATTTAATAAGGAAGTATTTATAAACATATAAGTAAATAATAGTTATAATAATTATACTACTATAAGTAAATTCTTTATTTAATATATAGGATTCCTAGTATTTATATTAGTATAACTATAATAGGTTTAAATAGTAGTATTAATTAAGAAATAGGGTGTTAGAATCGCTCGTATAGAGGATGGAAGGGATATGCCGCATTAACCAGGAATTATAAGTTGCATACAGAATGCATGCACTCTAATTAGCTGAATTATAGGTTATATAACCTAGGGCTATAACGTAGCTACAACACCACACCTTTGTATTATAGCCTGCTTCTCTTTCCTTTAAAATATATATAAATAGATAATTTAGGTAAATAAAAAACTTAAAAACACCGCGGATACGACACGGTATTACGCCTAAAACAGAAAAAAAGCATGGAATTGGATTCCTTATTATTAATTACCCCCTCTAGCAATAGTATATTATATAAGGGGAGTAAGCAGTGTAAGGGGCGCAATAATTAACGAATTTTTATATAGATCTATAACTAATAAAGGACAAGGCACTACTTAGAAAGAAATATAGTATTAAGGAGAGAATTTTAAAGTAGTAATAGTATAGGAAAAACTAAAGAATAAAATAAAATCACTAAAGGAATTAATAATAAAAGTTATTCTAAAAGTAAAAATAATAAAAGTATAAGCTTTTATTAAAACTATTATATAAATTACTATAAATATAGAAGGGGAAATAGCCTAAATAAGAACTAGCATAGAAGGCCTATAGGCTTTAATTATAAAAGCGGTTAATAGTAAGGTAGAAACTATGGTTAAAAAGGCAGTTAAGAAGGTAATAAAGGCTATTCCTAGGACTAAATTAGCAGTTAGGGGGACTTAGGTAATTATTATAGCTTATAAAGCTATAAGGCAGAACATAATAATTCCTTTAGCCTAAGCAGAGAGTATAGTAATACTAGCCCGCTATTACTAGGAAGTAATAGTAAAGAAAAACACTATTAGTAAGGCAGTTAGGAACAGATTACTAAGGGAGATTATAAAAGTAGTAAATAGTGCTATTAGTATAAAGTAGGTAGTAGTAGTATACTAACTATAAAGTAGAGATATAGTTATTATATTTACTAAAGCAGGGAGGAAATAAAAGGAAAACACAGCCTAAGTAAGAGTTACCTTTAGACTTAAGGCAGAAGTAAACAGAAAGATGTTTAGTATAATTATTAAGGGATTTCTAATATAATTAATAAACCATATTATAACTAAGGATATAAGAAAGAACATTAAAAAGGAGAATAGCTTAAATACAATAAAGATAATAGTATAGAAGCTAAAGGGAATAATAATAAAAGTACTACTAGTAGTTAATATTAAGGGCACTAAGGCAGCAAACCGCCTATGCTATAGGGAAATAGTATACTAAGCAAAGATTTTTAATGCTAAGCTATATAACAAAATAATTTACCTAAAGCAATATTATAACTGCTATAAGATTAGGCATATTACTAGGCACTATAAGGAGAAAGCAAGATGTAATAAGTATGCTACTAGAAAACACCCTAAGAGAGAGAGAACTTGCCTAATGTTAACAGGTAAGGTATAGAAGAGATACCTAAATTATACGAGGGCATATCTAGTATAGTCTTAGCTATACTTAGTAAGTAATAATAAATAGTAGTAGGCTAGGGAGGCTTATGCTATAAGGCTGCTATTCTTCTACGGCCATTAGTTAGAGGTTATAACAGTTACTATAAGTAAGGATTATTATAAAGAAGAGACTAAAGGACTAATAAAGAAGCAGCTAAGAGGAAGGAGTATATAACTAAGGGGCCTTTTTGTAAAATAAACCTATAAGCTATAATTAGGACAATAGAGACTAGCAGAGAAAGGCATAATACTAGCCTTTCTATAACTAACTAAAGGGCAGAATAATACCAGAGCTAGCCTAACTAGGGTGCTCTAAAGCATATAATAGAGTATATAATTAAGGTTATATACTAGAATATATAGAAGAAAAGCAATTTAGTATATTTAGTATTAGGGCATAGCATTAGCCCTAAGGTAATAGCCATCTAAGAACCAGGAGGTTATAATAGTATACCGCTAAATCTATCTTAGGGGCACTATATATTAGTAATATACAGCAGAAGAATAGTAATTTATATATATTAAAAGGTTAAGATAGAACTTTAAACTATAGGAAAGAGGGAGGATTAATATAGTATTAAGCTATATAAAGTAAAGGTATATAATATTTATTCTCTAGCTTATAAAAGGGAGTAGCAAACGCCTTTATAATACTTTGCTAATACCTAGGTAAAGGGCCAGAGTATGTTTATAGGGGACTTTAACTAATACTACCCTTTATAGGATAGATTTAGCTAAACCTCTTAGGGGCATAATAAGATATTAAAATTTATAATAAGATAGTAACTTAGCCTAGCTATGCTGTTTAAGGAAGTAATAAGAAGAGAATAAGGTAGTAGGAATAGCACTATTAACTATATATAAACCACTTATAACGTTAGTATTAAATTTATTAGGCTAGTAGAAATCACTAGATCTAACTATATGCCTTAGCTTATTAGTATTAAGATAAGCAAGGAATTAAGCAATAGCCTAGGGTTAGTCTAGGGTTAGAGAATAGCAAATAAGAACCTTATTATAGCAAAGGCTTTAAATAGGCTTAAAAAGGAGGGATTAAAGCTCCTGCTATATAACTAGTAGGAAATCAATATCTATACGTAATAGCTTACCTAATAACTTATAAAGATAGCTAATATAGTAGCACCTAAACAACCTTAAGGGTATAGTAAATTATAGCCTTAGTGGAATAAAAGGGTAAAGAATGTAATAGTAGAGGTAAGACATGCTAATAGGCAGTAGCAGTAATAACAAACACAGGAATCATAGCAGGCCTTAACAGAAGCTATAGAAAAATAAGATTATGTAATCTTAAAGGAAAAGAGAAGTAGTTAGTAATAGGCAGTTAGCAAGCTATTTAGGTCTAAAGGGAGCCTCTAGACCCTAGAGTACTAGGCCTGGCTATAAAGTGGACTTTCTCCTAAAATGTAATAGGTCTTATTACTAACTTAGCTAGGAGATAATAATAGGGAGGAGATAGTAAAGGTTATATATAAGGGTAAGGCAAAGGTATTTGTAAAGAGGTTCTTTCCTTTATCCGTGGCTAGGGCTCTAGATTTAAAGATAGAGGCAGAGATAAGATACTGTAGTAATAATCAGGTGGTTCTTATGTTTATAGAGGAAGAAATTAGAGAAGTTATAAAGAATACAGTAAGTTAGAAAGCCCTAGGGCTAGATAAGCTACTAATAGGTTTCCTTAAGCTATATAAAGCAGCCCTAATATTATGTTTAACATGCCTTATAAATACATACTATAGTTTAAAATACCATCTGGCCTCTTTTTAGCGAGCAAAGGTAGTAGTTCTATATAAACCTAGGAAGACCCCTAAGGAGTTAGGCAGACCCGGGGGGTAAAGGCTGATATTACTATTAAACATAATAGGAAAAGTGATTAAGAGAGCTATTATAAAAAGGATTACTACTATAGCAAAGAAAGGCTATATACTACTAGATATATAAATAGGCAACAGGGCTAGTAGGTTAACAGAGGTAGTACTAAGCACACTAAAAAAGGTTATAAAAATAGTATGGCATTACTAGGGAATAGTATTATTACTATAGCTAGATATTACTAAGGCGTTTAACACTATTAGCTATAAACAATTAATCTGCACTATAAAGGAGTTAGGACTGCTAGGGTAAATAGCTAGATAGGCATAGGGCTTTACATTAAAAAGAAAAGTATAATTAGCGTTTAACGGACGTATTACTAAGGAAATCTAAGTCACTATAGGGGTTCTATAAGGGTTACCGGCATCTCCTATCCTCTTCCTACTATATATTATACTATTATATTAAAGACTAGTAGTGGCGGAATTAACATTAACGCTAGGGTTCTTAGATAATATAAATATTATAGTATATAGAAAAACAGCAAAGGAGACTAAAGTATAACTAAAAAAAGCCTAGAGAATATATAAAGAGTAGTTAAAGGAGTATAGGCTAAGGTTTAACCTAGGGAAAAGTAAGCTAATATACTTTATAAGGAAGAGGCAGGTAATTATAATAACAATCTGACTTAGAAAAACAATAATATAACTAACATAATTAGCGTAATTCCTAGGGGTTTGGATTTATTAGAAGCTTTATTAGTTAACCTATATAAAGAAGGTAAATGCTAAATTATTATAGTAAAAGTTAGTACTTATAGCACTAGCTGTATTTACATAGGGATGCTAACTAAAGTATATAAGATCCCTTTATACACAGGTAATAAGAAGCATAATAGCCTATAGAGCTAGGATATACTATACCTATAGTAAGTTAGAAGGGGTAGCATAGGGGGTAGTAAAGGCATTTATAAGGGAACAGAATAAATGCTTAAGGCAGGTTATAGGGGCATATAAGGCAATGCTAGTAACACTCTTAAAAATAAAAGCAGTAGTACTGCTAGTAAATCTATACCTTAATTACATTAAGTAATGATTTTACTAAAGACTTAAGGATAGTAGTATAAGCAAGAAGATATAACAGGCATGTAATTTAATAACATTGCAGCTATAATGCTAAGGAAGAGGCCATTAATGCAATCACTATAAGGCGTTTCCTAATGCCCCCCCCCCCCTCCCTAGCAGCCTTATAGCTAAATAGGAATTAGAGAGGGAGTGGGAAAAACGGTAGATATAGCAGAGGCATAAGGCTTAAATGAGAAAAGGATGGGTAAAAGTAATAGTAGTAAATAAGAAACCTAACTTTAAAAGTATAAAAAAGATAGTAAGGCTTTATAACAGCCTGCTTAAGTATAAATCTACAGCCTTAGTATAGCTTTAAACGGAAAAAATAAGGCTAAATTCCTTCCTTTATAACAGATAGGTGCCTAAGGTAATATTACTAATATATTAATACTAGGGAGGAGATAAGGATATTTACTACCTTATCCTGTTATACCTAGAATATAACCATCCAAGGCTAATCCTAGCAGTGCCTATAATAAGAAACCCGCAGGAACTTAAAGCAGCGCTTAATAATAAAAAGCTAGCACTAAATATTATAAAGTAGGTGCTCTTAACTAGGCGACTTTAGCAGTATAGGTTAGCAGAGGAGCTTTACAAGGCATAGCAGATATATAATATTAAGGCTAGAAAAGGGACTAAAGGTAATAGAAACAACAGAATAAAGGAGGAAGAGTTAGATTAGGAGTGGAGGTGCTTATAGGGGGTTTTTACTAATATACTAACCTTTTATATAAAGCATGACCATACTTCTGTTATTATTTATAGTTCCGGGGGAACTGGTAGATATCTTATACTAATAGTTAAAAACAATAAAAACTCTATATTAAAGGCTTAGCAGGAGCTATATAGAAGAATATAGGTTTTCTCCCCTATCTTAGGGTTTTTCCTATATTAAGAAGTTAGTTAATGAACTAGTTAGTGGCTCTAGCTACCAGGCGTATATGAATAATAATAATATATAAATAGATTATTAGATTACCCCCCCCCCTTACATTTATACTATAGTATACCTATAACCTATATATTACTAATACTAATTAGTAGTTGCTAATAACTACAGATTTACTAGGTTATACTTAGAAGAAACTTGTCTAAATGCTTTTACTTACATAACTATAAGAAATTCTAACGTTATACTAATTAAAGGATTATTTCTTTAATTATTAACTTTTACTACTTATCTATAATAATAAGAAGACTTAACTCTTATAAATCTTTTCCCTTATTATTAACTATTACTCATTTATAATTAAAACCAAATCTTTACCGTTATTTACAGAGAATTAACTAATGCTAACCGCTTTAATTAGTACTAAATATAAAGCTTAACTTAACCTAAAATACTAAGATATTGTTAAGCTAAGGAAAAACAGATGATTTTAATAAATAGCTCTAAAAAGATATTTATAGAAGAGAACTTCTAAAGAGCACTCTTCCCTAAAAACTCTATAAGCACTGCCTAATTCTATCCTAGAATTAGACTAAGTTAGTTAAAAATATTAATATTAATATAGCTACTAAACAATAAATTAATAACTGTATTATATATATAATTAACTATTACATTCTTAACTAAGGAAAAGGGCGTGATCTCCTTATTAACTTCTAGCAGGACTATAAAAATTAGACAAAGGATGCTTTTAATAGAAATAATCCTAATCTTAAGTATACCCTGTGTGATTACTTTAATAATAATGGTATTAAAATAGCCAGAGGATTGAGATTAAATGTCTCTAAAGATCTTATTAATATTTTAAATATTAACCCTAATATAAATTATAAACCTTTACTAGAAAAAGCAACTAGGAAAAGAAAAGAGGTTTAACAACTTCAACTTTCTAATAATAAGGATTCTAATAATAATAAAGATTTTTATTTAACTAAAGGCCCTTAACCCAAACCAGAAAACCTAACTAGAACACTTTTTAATAGTAATTGAAAAGCCCTTAATACTCTTAAGAAACTTTACTAAAAAGAAAAATAATATTCTAAAGAAGTATATAACTTTATTAATAAGAAGTTACTATATTTTAAAGAAAAATATTTTTAAATAGGAGTTTCCCCCTTACTTTACCTAAAAGCCTTTCCTATTATACTTTAAGGTAAAGCCTATATATACTTCCTTAAATACTTTAGGGTAAAGATAATTCTATTTAAAGAAATAACTTAGAATATTAGGAATTACTTTAAAACACCTAAGAATAAAAGCTTTTATAAAATATAATTTACTGATTTATGCCTTTACTATATTATTATAGAATATCTAATAAAGAATAAGTTAGAATACTTAGAAATCCTTCTTAACTAACTTATAAAGATATTTAATAGCCTTTATAACCCTCTTAAACAAGATATAATTCTTCTTTATTAAGTACAATAAGTAATAGATAATAATAACAATTTCTATAATACTAAATTCAGGAATATGCCAACCTTTGAAGGATTTGTTAGTAATCTTTAAAATTACCTCTTAGTAATAAATATACCACTAACCTCTATAAGTCAGTTACTAACAACTACTAACAACAATTTAAATACTCTTATCACCCGGTTTACAAACTAAACCACTAATATAGTAATGTTTACAAACTAATAATATTTATAAGCTATATATCATAAAAAACCTTAAGCTAGAGCAAGCTTAAAGAAATGCTTTATATACTATAAAAAAGAATACTAGTTAACTAATTATCCTACTTCTAAGTAAAAGAAAGTAAAAGCAACCTAGTAAAATAATAAAAAACACTAAAAACCACCTTCTAAATACCAATACTATGCATTTTTATATGCCTATAAAGGTAAAATAGCCTAACTTACTACTACTAATAATAGTAGTAAGGATAAGCATAAAAAAGCCGCTTAAAATGCCGCTTTTCTTACTATTAATAAGAAAGAGAAACTAGATAATAAAGAGGCTTATAATACTATCTCCTTTATAGTATTCTTTATATAAGCACTAAATTCCCTACTTTTTTTAGTATTAACTATAAACTTCTTATAGGATAATGCTTTTAAATATGCTTTATTTCTTAAGGACTCCTATAACTATAATACTAATAAACAACCTTAATAATATATATATCTTATAAATATAAGATATATAGTAAATACATTTTATAGTATACTCCTAGATATAGAAGTATTAGAAATTTTAATTACTAGCTAAGGCTAAGTCAACGCTCTAATAAAAATTATAAAGAAGCTTATAATTAAGTATTCTTCTAACTAAAGGACTATTACTTTTAGAGCTAGTACTATAACTTTAACTGGTATTTTAAAGCTTTTAATAATTTTTAGTATAATACC
The DNA here is from genome assembly GCA_000222935.2 of Aciculosporium take MAFF-241224. Classification (NCBI taxonomy): domain Eukaryota; kingdom Fungi; phylum Ascomycota; class Sordariomycetes; order Hypocreales; family Clavicipitaceae; genus Aciculosporium; species Aciculosporium take. The sequence goes on from AFQZ01000030.1 coordinate 23,212, forward strand.
TTTTTATATGCTTAATAGTTCTACACTGTTTTTATATTTTATTATAAATATAAATAGAATAAGTATTAAACTTAATAATCTTAAAAATCTTCTAATTTAAAAAGATAAAAAGATATTTATTATTAGGAAATAGAGATATCCTTAGTAAACAGCTAGTTCTTAAAAACCTGCTATCTTTATGCTTTTTAAAACCGAAATCTATTAACTTTATTACTGATTTAGTTATTTATTAATTAACTAATTAAATAACCTTCTTGCTAGGGCTAGTAAAGAATTTAATAAGGCTAATATAGGAAAAATTACGTATGCTTGCTATTAATGCTAAATAAATACAAAAGCTCTAAGTAGATTTAAGTTTACTCTTAAAGACAATCTTGAATTTAATTATAAAGTCCTTATTAATATTATATAAATTAATAAGAAGCCAGTCCTATATATTATAAATTTAGTAATATTATTTTAAGCTGCCTGCTTTCTTAAACCCTAATAATAAAAAGCTTAAGATATCTAGAATGCCCTTAAAGAATACTAAATTAATACATATCTTAGACCCCTAGACTGGATAGTTTATAATACTAAAAGAAATTTCGCTTTTAGTAAATTTAGGCATTTAGCTTAGCTACTGTTAATTAATATTAATAAAGTCCCTGTTAAGGCTTATAATAGCATTAGAAAACTTAAGTAATATTATGCCCCTCTTTACAGAGTATATAATATTATTAAGACTAAGGCTAATAATCTTTTCCTAAAAGAGCAAATACTATAAATAGCTATTAAAGTAGTTAATAACTCTACTAGTTTAAATAGCCTTATTCCTACCCTCTTAGTCTTTAGAACCTATCTAAGGATAATAAATAATTCCCCCCTAAGCTTTATAATTACCTAAAGAGCTAAAATGCTTTAAAAAGCAATAGATAAAGCAAGGCATAGTCTTATAAGGTGCTAAGTTTATAATGCTCTTAACACCCGTAATAGCCTAATAACCCTACTTATACACACTCTTCCCTTAAATTCTAATATATAAGTTTATTATAAAAAAAGCAGATAAACTAGCCCCTATAAGCTTCTCTTAATAGAAGGAGAGACTTATATTATTAAAATACCTTATAACCCTATAAAATTTCAGTCTATGGTTATTAAACTATATATAACCTTGCTAGAGGTGGAATCTTCTTATGAAGAAGACCTGGTTTAAGGTAATAAAAATCATAAGAACCCCCCTAATAATCTAATAACTCTGCTATAAAGAGAATATAGAAGACCCTGGAAACACCCTTAAGCAGAGGCTTTTCTTACTAAGAAAGAAAAGGCCGATTTTTAACTTATAATTAACCTCTATGTTGGAATCGCTCGTCTTAAGGATGGAAGGGATACACGATAGTAACCGGGAATTGTGGATCATACGCACGATGCGCGTGCCCTAATTGGCTGGATTACTATGTCATGTAACCTAGGGCAGTACTATGGCTATAACACCACACTTCTACATCATCCCCCTCTTTTCCCTTTAGATAATTATAAGAATATAGACATTAGACCTTTGTTACCCCCCCGTTATTACTATAGCAATTACATCCTATGAAACCAGCACTAATTAGTGGTTATTATAACTACAAATTAGCCATGAATCAACAAAAAAGACAAACTTTTAATATAACGCACTTATTTACTTAATTACGCAAAATCCGTTGTTTATGCTACTTAAAAGCAACTTTTTCTATTATTATTAACTTTTGCTACTCATCTATAATTATTAAGAAAGTTTCTTTATAGAATTTACCCCTTATTATTAACTTATTACTAGTCCATAATTAAAGTATCTTCTTTGCTATCTATTACAGAGAAAACACTAAAAATGGCTTTAACTTCCACTACTAGAGCTAATTAACCCATTTAAGACTCCCTTCTTATAAAACTCTAAAAGTATTCTAACTACTTTACAGAGAAATAGGCTAAAGCTAATGAACAAATTAACCCTAAAAAAGCTATAACTTCTAAACTTTATAATAAATTTGCCTATTATATTAACTAGTATAAATCTAGTAACTAGCAAGGTACTAGGTTTTTGTTCATATACTAAGAAGACTTTAAAGGATAGAATGCCGACATTTTTAAGAAGATTACCCCTAAGGTCTAATAAGTACTTTAAGATATTCTTCGAGATTAAGGAATTAACACGTAAGAAGGATTGCAAAGACTAATTAACTATATACTTACTAATTTAGTCAGTATAGATAATTCTATCTTCTTTCCTAATGGAAAGCTCCTGACAAGAAATAACACCATTAACACGTTAATATTAATGATAACCCTACCTTCCCCTAACCCTCCTAACCCTTCTACTAAAGAAATAACAATAGAAATAACAATCCCTTCTCCCTTAAAACAACAAACTATATTAAAGGAAATTACTAATATAGACTAAAAAGCCTTAAACTCCCTTACTAGAGTTTATAATAAGGAAAACAAGTATTCTAGAGCACTTTTCAACTTTATATATCCTAAAGTCCTAATCTTTAAGAATATCTACATAGCATAAGGAATTTCGCCTAAGTTATACCCGTTTACACTATTAATAATGCTTATAGGCAATGCTTATAAGTATTACCTTAAGAAATTTAGTAAAAGACTTATTTTATTTAACATAATAACTAAGCAGATAAAGAAAAACTTTAAGACTAAAGAAAATTAAAAATTCTACTAAACACGATTTTAAGAGATAAAGTTTCATTATATTATAGCTAAAAATCTAATAAAGACTAAACTTAAATGTTTAGAATTAATGATTTAATAGCTCTTAGACCTATTTAATAGTCTTTACCCCCCTTCTGAGAAAGATATAATCCTTAGGCGCTAACTGGAAATATCTGTTTAAAATAGCCCTAAATTCAACCAGATAACCTACGTCCGAACTAATACCTATGAAGGCGTAGTTAGTAATATTCGCTGCTGCCTTATAATAAAAGATATAATAAAACCTGTTTCAAAATCATTCACAAGCTAATAGATTACAAGAAAAAGCAAGTATTAACCTTAAAACACTACCCTAAGCACTAACATGGTCTTGTTTACCAACTAACGATATTTATAAGCTTTCTAACCCTAAAATAAAGCTGGATCCAAAAAATGCTTTATTTATTACAAAGAAGGATATTAGTTAACTAACCATCCTATCTCTAAACAAAAGAAAGCAAAAGAAACTTAGTAGAGTAACTAAAGGCATAAATCCCCTCCTTCTAAACGCTAATTTCATATATTCTTATAAGCATTTAAAGGTGAAAACGAAGAGTCATTACCCCCGGATAGCAGGAATAAGAATAAACACAAAAAAGCTGCCTAGAATGTAGTATTTGTCGCCTCTAAAAAAGAAAAAGCATAAAGCGATAGAGAAGCACAAAAAACCCTTACGTTTATGACTTTCTTTACACAAGCACCTAATCCCCCTCTCTTTTCTGCCTTAACTGTAAATTTCCTATAAGATAACACCTTTAAACACACGTTATTTATTAAAGACCCTTACGACCGTAATACCAATGAAACCACACAAAAGCAGGTATTTCTTATGGATTTATAATATACTGCGGAAACGTTTTATGGTATCCTCCTAAATACTAAAGCAGCCGGAATTTTAACTGCTGGCTAAGATTAAGTTAAAGCCTTAATACGCCTTATAACAGACCTTATGATTAAGCCTTCTTTTAACCAGAGAACTATTAACTTTAGTGCCAGAAGTGCAACCTTAAATAGCATTTTAAAGCTTCTTATAATCTTTAGTATAATTTCTTTTTATATTCTTAATAGTACCACGCCTTTCCTATATTTTATTATAAATATAAATAAAATAGGTGTTAAGCTTAATAATCTTAAGAACCTCCTTATCTAAGGAGAAAAGAAAGTACCTATTATTAGAAAATAAGGACATCCTTAATAAACAATTAGTTCCTAAGAACCTGCCGTCTTTATGCTCTTAAAAGTAGAAATTTGCTAACTTTATTGTTAATTTAGCCACCCTTTAATTAACCGACTGCATAACCTTTTCGCCAAGGCCGGTGAAGATTTTAACAGAGCTAACATAGGAAAAATCACACACGCCTGTTACTAATGTTAGATGAATGCTAAGGCTTTAAGTAGATTTAAGTTCACTCTTAAAAACGATCTTAAATTCAACTATAAGGTCCTCATTAACATTATATAAATTAATAAAAAACCTGTCCTCTATGTTATTAACTTAGCAACTTTATTTTAAGCTGCTTGCTTTCTTAAACCCTAATAATAAAAAGCTTAAGATATTTAGAACGCCCTTAAGGAATATTGGATTAATATATATCTTAGTTCCCTAGACTGGATAGTCTATAATGCCAGAAGAAACTTCGCTTCTAGCGAATTTAGGTATTTAGCTTGACTATTGTTAATTAATATTGATAAAGTCCCCGTTAAAGCATATAATAGTATTAGAAAACTTAAGCAATATCACGCCCCTCTTTAAAGAGTATATAATATTATTAAGACTAAAGCTTATGGTCTTCTCTTAAAAGAATAGATACTTTAGATAGCTATTAAAGCAGTTAATAACTCCGCTGGCCTAAATGGCCTTATTCCAACCCTTTTAGTCTTTAGAATATATCTAAGGATAATAAATGATTCTCCCCTAAGCCTTAAAGTCACTTAAAGAGCTAAGATGCTTTAAAAAGCAATAGACAAAGCAAGGCATAGCCTTATAAGGCGTTAAGTTAATAATGCCCTTAACACTTAAAATAGCCTAATAACCCTGCTAATATATAATCTCCCCTTAAACTCTAATGTATAAGTTTATTATAAGAAAGGTAGATAGACTGGCCTATATAAGCTTCTTTTAATAGAAGGAGAGACTTATATTATTAAGATGCCTTACAGCCCTACAAAGTTTCGATTTATAGTTATTAAGCCATACATTACTTTGCTAAAAGCAGAGACTTCTTATAAGGATAACTAAGCTTAAAATAAGGAAGCTATAGGAATAGCTTTAACCTCCTAAGAAGGGCAAGGCCTATGCCTAAACAACCTAGACCAGGAAAACGCCGAGATTAACGAGATTATTTACGAGACTCCCCCTAATGAAATTGTTCACAAGACTTCCCCCAATAAAATTATTTATAAGACTCCCCCTGATAACCCTATGAATCTAATATAAAGAGGCCGTGGAAGACCTTGGAAATACCCTTAACTAGAAGCTTTTCTTATAAAGAAAGAAAAGGCAGATTTTTAACTTGCAATTAACCTCTGTGCGTAAAAAAAGATAACCATGCCTAAAGAGCCATTTGAACTCTCTAACAAGGCCAAGATTAATGCTCTACTAGCAAGAAATATGTTTGAATTTGTTTAATTTAACCCTTAAAAGCATAAAAATAAGAGACTCTTTAGTTTATAAATAATACGTAAGATTAAGGGCAAAGCAACTAATTCCCTATATAAAAAATCGCGATATATTATTTAAGGCCATAGCAACCATGGGAAAGAGGTTATCCTTATGCAGTTCCCGACGATTTAAAGAGCTAGCCAGAGGCTTATTATTACTCTTGCTCCATTACTAAAAAGAGAAGGCATTACAGCTTAGTTAAGGGATATTATCTAAGCATACGTGCAATTATAGATAAAGCTTAATTGCACGATTCTTACAAAGCTTCCAGCATAAATTACACACCTCTACCCGTTAGATGTCATTATGGTTGTAATAAAGCTGCTATACAGAATAGCAGAAGTAGGCATGCATTAGTAGTTAACGTATTTTAATTATTATCGCTAAAAACTCCAGATAATTACTTCTACCTATAACCTATATTTACTTATTTCTTTAAAGGAAAGCTCTTATTTTAAACTTATTAGAATGCAGACTAATAACACGTTAGGCCTTAGTGATACTAAATTCTTTAATTGTAAAGAAGTTAAATTGAAAAATGCCGGATTTCTCGTAAAGCTAAAGCAATGCCTAGAGAAATCGATACCATTAATGTTTAATAGTTACATTTTAAGCGAAGCTGACAATAACATCTTCTTCCTATAATAAAAGGCATAAGGAAAGAAGTTATCAGAAGTTAACCAGGATAATTAAGCTTAATATATTAAGCAGAGGGCTTAAGGTGCATATATTACTCTTATCTGCCAACCTAAAGCCTTTTATAATCTTTCTGTTACTACCTAAAGTTAACAACCAAAACCTAATAATATAATAAAGCTTAACAAGAGGCTTAAGTAGTAAATTAACAATCAGACTCGTGGACTTTACTACGTGCCTTTCTTACTAGAAAATGCCTCCCTTTATGTTTTTATTAATGGCTCCTTTGCTAATAATAAAGACCTTAGCTTGCAAATCAGCTACGTAATTATTCTCAGGAATGAGGAAAGGAACGTTAATACCTCTGAATTTACGCTTATAGGCAATATCATAACCTATAGCTCTATAAAATCTAAAAGAGTTACAAGGAGCACCTTAGCATTAAAGCTGTACGAAATGGTCTAAGGAGTCGATATTGCTTATATAATAAGTATAACTTTAAGGATTATTACTAATTAATTAAACAAGCTAAACATCCTGATTGTAATATGCACTAACTCTTTTTTATTATATGAGTATATTATTAAGTTAGGCACTATAAAGAAAAAAAGGCTTATAATTAATATTATAGTACTATAACAGTTATATAAGTAAAGGGAAATCACGGAAATCCGATGGATAAATAGCCATAATAACCTTGCTAACACAATAACAAAGGCTTCCCCAAATAAAAGCCTTAAGACCTTTATAACTAAGAATAAGGCTCGGATTTAAGTAAAAGGTTAGGTAAAGAGACCGGTATTAAGCATTGAAGCTAAAGCTGCTTAAGCACGTAATAAAGAGTTTAAATTTAATGAATCCAAACGCAATTAATTAAGGGACTTTAAGAATACTCTGGACTAGGGAAAAGTCATTTATTTAGTGTTTTAGAGCGATTTCTCTTTTTTAATAAAGAGAGAGTTTATAAGTATTAGAATCGCTCGTCTTAAAATAGAAGAGATATATAATAGTAACTAGAAATTATAGGTCATATGCATAATACACGTGCCCTAATTAGCTGGATTACTATGTTATATGACCTAGGGCAGTACTATGGCCATAACACCACACTTCTGTATTGTCCCCCTCTTTTCCCTTTAGATAATTATAAGAATATAGACATTAAACCTTTGTTACCCCCCTGTTATTGCTATAGCAATCACACCCTGTGAAACCAGCACTCTATATATAAGGAAAAATTAATATATCTAGAGAACCTTTTAAACTTTTTAATAAAGTAAAAATTAATACTCTACTAGCTACGAATATATTTAAATTTATAGAATTTAACCTATAAAGGTATAAAGGTAAAAGACTCTTTAGCTTATATATAGTAAGAGAAATTAAAGGTAAGGCAACTAACTCCTTATATAAAAAGTTATAATATATTATTTAAGGCTATAGTAATAAAGGAAAAAAAGTTATTTTTATATAGTTACTAATAATTTAAAGAGCTAGCCAGAGGCTTATTATTACTCTTACTTTATTATTAAAAAGAGAAGGTATTATGGCTTAGTTAAGGGATATTACTTAGGTATATATATAGTTATAAATAAAGCTAAATTATATAATTCTTATAAAGCTTCCTATGTAAATTACATACCTTTACCTACTAGATATTATTATAGTTATAATTAAGCTGCTATATAGAATAGCAGAGGCTAGTATATATTAGTAGTTAACGTATTTTAATTATTATTGTTAGAAACTATAGATAATAACCTTTATATATAACCCTTATTTCCTTATTTCTTTTAGTAAAAGCTTATGTTTTAGAATTATTAAAATGCAAACTAATAACATCTTAGGACTTAGTAATGCTAAATTTTTTAATTATAAAGAGGTTAAATTAAAAAATGCTAAATTTCTTATAAAGCTAAAAGAGAAGTTAATAATTTTAATACTATTAATGTTTAATAGTTATATTTTAAGCAAAGCTAATAATAAAACCTTCTTTTTATAATAAAAGGCATAAAGAAAAAAGCTATTATAAGTTAATAACCTGACTAACTAAGTAAAATATATTAAATAATAAGCTTAAGGAGCATATATTACTTTAATATATTAACCTAAAGCATTTTATAATCTTTTTATTACTGCCTAAGTTTAATAACTAGAATTTAATAATATTTTAAGGCTTAATAAAAGACTTTAATAGCAAATAAATAATTAAGACTATAGACTTTAATATATACCTCTCTTACTAAAAAATACTGCCCTTTATGTTTTTATTAATAGTTCTTTTATAAATAATAAAGACCTTAGCTCTTAACTAGGCTATATAATTATCCTAGGTAATAAAAGGAAGGATAATAATACCTTTAAATTCACCCTTAGAGGAAATATTATAATATATAGCTTAACTAAGTCTAAAAAAGTTATAAGGAGTGCTTTAGCTTTTAAGCTATATAGGATGGTTTAAGGTATTAATATTGCCTATATAATAAGCACTACTTTAAATATTATTACTAATTAAATTAATAAGCTAAAAATCCTAATAATTATATATACTAACTCTTTCTTACTATATAAGTATATTATTAAGCTAGGGACAATAAAGGAAAAGAAACTAATAATTAATATTATAGCTTTAAGGCAGTTATATAAGAGGAGGGAAGTAGCTAAGATATAATAAATTAATAATAATAATAATCCTATGGATATAATAATAAAAGCTTTACTTAACAAAGCTCTTAAGACCTTTATAATAAAGAATAAAGCCTAAATCTATATAGAAGGATAGGTTAAAAGACCTGTTATAAGAATTACCATAAGAGCCGCCGCTAGAGCTGCTAAAGAATAGAAAAGTCATAATTCCTCACTAAATTTAATAGCAAATTAAGCGCCTAATAAAGAGTTTAAATTTAATAAATTCGAACGTAATTATAAGCGCCTAATTTAGTAGGATTAAACACAGGAATTACACTCTTTAGCCCCCCCTACAACACTCTTTACCCCTATAACCATTTAGCCTAGACTAATAAAAGTCATTTATTTAAAGGATGTTTTTCGCTTATTACTGGTTTATTAATATTTGATTATTAGGGTGTTTTTATGCATTTTTTTTTAGAGCAATTTCTCTTCTTTAATAAAGAGAAAATTTGCAAGTATTAGAATTACTTATATAGAGAATAGAAGAGATACGCTATATTAATTAGGAATTATAGGTTATATATAGAATACATACATCCTAATTAGCTAAATTATAGGTTATGTAACCTAGGGCTATAACATAGCTACAACACCATACCTCTGCATCATAGCCTGCTTCTCTTCCCTTTAGAATATACATAAATAGATTATTAAATTACCCCCCCCCCTTACATTTGTGCTGCAGCATACCTGTAACCTGCGCGTTACCAACATAGAGTTAGGATAATTTTTAATAAGGTCTTATAATAATATTAAAGGTTACCTGCTTTATAGCTAATATAAATAGTTAGAGTTTTTTAGTCTTAGCTTATATAATTTTAAGACTTATATACTCTTATATTATTATTATTCATGTACGCTAGGTAGCTAGAGCCACTAACTAGTTCATCAACTAACTTCTTAATATAGGAAAAACCCTAAGATAGGGGAGAAAACCCATATTCTTCTATATAGCTCCCGCTAAGCCTCTGATATAGAGTTTTTATTGTTTCTAACTATTAGTATAAGATATCTGCTAGTTCCCTAGAACTATAGATAATAACAGAAGTGTGGTTGTGCTTTATATAAAAGGTTAGTATATTAGTAAAAACCCCCTATAAGCACCTCCCCTCCTAGTCCGGCTCTTCCTCCTCTATCCTATTATTTCCGTTGCCTCTAGTCCCTTTCTTAGCCTTGTTATTATATATCTACCACGCCTTACCAAGCTCCTCTGCCAACCTATACTGCTAAAGTCGCCTAGTTAAAAGCACCTACTTTATAATATTTAGTGCTAGCTTTTTATTATTAAGCGCTGCCTTAAGTTTCTATAAATCTTTTATTATAGGCACTGCTAGAATCGGTCTTAGATAGTTATATTCTAGGCATAACAGGATAAGGTGGTAGATATCCTTATTTCCTCCCTAGTATTAGCATATTAGTAAAGTTACCTTAGGCACCTATCTATTATAGAGAAAGGCATTTAGCCTTATTTTTTCCGTTTAAAGCTGAACTAGGGCTATAGATTTATGCTTAAGCAGGCTATTATAAAGCTTTACTATCTTTTTTATGCTCTTAAAGTTAGATTCCTCATTTACTGCTATTACTTTTGCCTGTTCTCTTCTTACCTAAGCCTTATGCCTCTGCTAAATCCACTGTTTTTCCCACTCTCTCTCTAATTCCTGTCTAGCTATAAGGCTGCTAGGGAGGGGGGGGGGGGCATTAAGAAACGCCTTATAGCAATTACATCAGCGGCCTCTTCCTTAGCATTATAGCTATAATGCTATTAAATTACAGGCCTGCTGTATCTTCTTGCCTATGCTACTATCCTTAAGTTTTTAGTGGAATTGTTATTTAATGTAATTAAGGTATAGATCCACTAGCAGTACTGCTGCTTCTGTCTTTAAGAGTATTACTAGCGTTGCCTTATATGCCCCTATAACCCGCCTTAAGTATTTATTTTATTCCCTTATAAATACCTTTACTACCCCCTATGCTACCCCTTCTGGCTCACTGTAGGTATAGTATATCCCAGCTTTATAGGCTATTATGCTTCTTATTACCTATGTATAAAGGGATCTCGCACACTCTAGTCGGCATCCCCACGTAAACGCAGCCAGCGCTATAAGCGCTAATTTCTGCTATAATAATTTGGCATTTACCTTCTCTATATAGGTTAACTAATAAAGCTTCTAGTAAATCTAAACTCCTAGGAATCACGCTAATTATGTTGGTTATATTATTACTCTTTTAAGTTAGATTATCATTATAATCGCCTGCCTCTTCCTTATAAAGTACATTAGCTTGCTCTTTTCTAGGTTAAACCTTAGCCTATACTCCTTTAACTACTTTTTATATATTTTCTAGGCTCTTTCTAGTTATACTTTTATCTCCTCTGCTATTTTTCTATATACTATAATGTTTATATTATCTAAGAACCCTAACGTTAATGTTAATTCCGCTGCTGCTAGTCTTTAATATAGTAGCGTAATATAGAGCAAAAAGAGAATAGGAGACGCTAGCAACCCTTGCAAAACCCCTGCAGTGACTTGGATTTCCTTAGTAATATATCCGTTAAACGCTAATTATGCTCTCCTTTCTAATATAAAGCCCTGTGCCTATCTGGCCATCTACCCTGGCAGTCCTAACTCCTTTATAGTGCGAATTAATCGTTTATAGCTAATAGTATTAAACGCCCTAGTAATATCCAGCTATAGTAATAATACTATCCCCCAGTAATGCCACGCCGTTCTCACAACCTCTTTTAGCATGCTTAGTACTATCTCTATTAATCTGCTAGCCCTGTTGCTTATTTGCATGTTTAGTAGTATATAGCCTTCCTTTGCTATAATAGTAATTCTCTTTATAATAGCTCTCTTAATTACTTTACTTATTGTGTTTAATAGTAATATTAGCCTTTACCCCCCCGGTCTGCCTAACTCCTTAAGGGACTTCCTAGGTTTACATAAAACTACCACCTTTACTCGTCAGAAGGAGGCCGGATGATATCCTAAGCCATAGTAAGCATTTATAAGGCATGTTAAACACAATATTAAGGCCGCTCTGTATAGCTTAAGGAAACCCATTAGTAGCTTGTCCGGTTCTAGGGCTTTTTAACTTGCTATATTCTTTATAACCTCTTTAATTTCCTCCTTTATAAACATAGGAACTGCCTAATTATTATTATAGTATCTTGTCCCCTCCTTTACCTCTGAACCTAAAGCCCTAGCTATAGATAGAGGGAAGAACCTCTCTGCAAATGCCCTTGCCTTACCCTTGTATATAACCTCTACTATCTCCTCCCTGCTATTATCTCCTAGCTGGGTTAGTAGTGGGACCTGTTGCCTTTTAGGAGGAAGTCCACTCTATAGCCGGGCCTAATGCTCTAGGGTCTAAAGACTTCCTTTAGACCTAGATAACTTGCTAACTACCTGTTACTAGCTACTTCTCTTTTCCTTTAAGATAATATGATTCTGTTTTTTTTATAGCTTCTGTTAAGGCCTGCCATACTTCCTGCGTCTGTTATTACTACTACTGCCTATTAGCATGTCTTGCCTCTGCTATTATATCCCTTACCCTTTTATTCTACTAAGGCTATAGTTTGCTGTGCCCTTAAGGTCGCTTAGGTGCTGCTATATTAGCTATCTCTATAAGCTATTAGGTAAGCTACTACATATAGTTATTAATTTCTTGCTAGTTACACAGCAGAAGCTCTAACCCCTTCTTTTTAAGCCTGTTTAAAGCCTTTGCTATAATAAGGTTCTTATCTGCTGTCCTTTAACCCCGGACTAACCCTAGGCTATTGCTTAATTCCTTGTTTATCCTAATGCTAATAAGCTAGGGCATATGGTTAGATCCGGCGATTTCTACTAGCCTAATGAATTTAATACTAACGTCGTAGGTGGTCCACGCATGGTTAATAGTGCTATCCCTACTGCCATGTTCTCTCCTTATTACTTCCCTAAACAGCATAGCTAGGCCGAGTTACTACCTTATTATAAATTCTAACATCTTATTATGCCCTAGAGATGTTTAGCTAAATCTGTCCTATAAGGGGTGATATTAGTTAAAGTCCCCTATAAATATACTCTAGCCCTTTGCCTAGGTATTAGCAAAGTGTTATAAAGGTGTCTGCTACTCCCTTTTATAAGCTAGGGAATAGATGTTATATATCTTTACTTTATATAGCTTAATACTATACTAATCCTCTCCCCTCCCTATAGTCTAAAGTCCTATCTTAACCTTTTAGTGTATATAAATCGCCATTCTTTTACTATATATTGCTAATATATAGTGTTCTTAAGATAGATTTAGTGGTATACTATTATAGCCTTCTGGTTCCTAAATAGCTATTACCTTAGGGCTAACGTTATGCCCTAACACCAGATATACTAAATTGCTTTTCTTCTGTGTATTCTAGTATATAACCTTAATTATATACTTTATTATGTGCTTTAGAGCACTCTGGTTAGGCTGGCTCTGGTATTGTTTGGCCCTCTAGTTGGCTATAGAAAGGCTAGTATTATACCTTCCTCTGCCAGTCTCTGTTATCCTAATCTTAGCTTATAGGTTTGTCTTATAAAAGGGCCCCTTAGTTATATGCTCCTTTCTCTTAGCTGCCTCTCTATTAGTCCCCTGGTTTCTTCTCCTTAATAACCCTTACCTGTAGTAGCTGTTATAACCTCCGACCAATAGTTATAGAAGAATAGCGGCCTTATGGCATAAGCCTCCCTAGCCTACTGCTATCTCTTATTGCTTACTAAGTATAGTCAAGACTATACTAGATGTGCTCCTGTACAATTTAAGTATCTCTCCCGTACCTTACCTGTTAACATTAGGCAAGTCCTCTCTCTCTTAGGGTGTTTTCCGGCAGTATACCTGCTGTATCTTGCTTCCTCCTTATAGTATCTAGCAATATATCTAATCTTATAGTAGTTATAATATTGCTTTAGGTGGATTATCTTATTATATAGCTTAGCGTTAAAAATCTCTGCTTAGTATACTATTCCCCTATGGCATAGTTAGTTCGCTGCCTTAGTGCCCTTAATACTAACTACTAATAGTGCCCTTGTTGCTATTCCTCTTAGCTTTTATACTGTTATCTTTGCCATATTTAATCTATTCTCCTTTTTAATATTCTTCCTTATATCCTTAATTATAATATGGTTTGTTAATTATATTAGGAATCCCTTAATAATTACACTAAACATCTTTTTGTTTACTTTTACCTTAGGTCTAAAGGTAACTCCTACCTAGGCCGTGTTTTCCTTTTATTTCCTCCCTGCTTTTATAAACATAATAACTATGTCTTTACTTTATAATTAGTATACTACTACTGCCTTCTCTATGCTAATAGCGCTGTTTACTGCCTTTATAATCTCTTTTAGCGATCTGTTCCTAACTGCCTTACTAATAGTGCTTTCCTTTACTAGTACTTCCTAGTAATAGCAGGCTGGTATTGCTATACCCTCCGTTTAGGCTAAAGGTATTATTATATTCTGCCCTATAACTCTATAAGCTGTAATATTTACCTAAGTCCCCCTAACTGCTAATTTAGTCCTATAAACAGCCTTTATTACCTCCTTAACTGCCTTCTTAACTGTGGTTTCTACTCTACTGCTAACTGCTTTTATAATTAAGGCCTATAAGCCTCCTGTGTCTGTTCTTGCTTAGGCTATCTCCCCTCCTATATCTATAGTAATTTATGTAAAAGTTCTAATAAAAGCTTATACTTTTATTATTTTTACCTTTAGGATAACTTTTATTATTAATTCCTTTAGTAATTTTATTTTATTCTTTAGTTTTTTCTATACTACTATTACTTTAGGATTCTCTTCTTAATGTTATGTTTCTTCCTAGGTAGTGCCTTATCCTTTATTAGTTATAGATTTACATAAAAATTTATTAATTATTATACCCCTTACGCTGCTTACTCCCCTTATATAATATGCTATTGCTAGAGGGGGTAATTAATAATAAGAAATCTGATTCTATGCTTCTTTTTTGTTTTAGGCGTAATACCGCGTCGTATCCGCGGTGTTCCGTATTTTATCTTATACTCTTATATTTTCGGGACTTTATAGTTAAAATAATATAATATTAAGATTTATATAGTATAGGATTCTTTAGTAGTTTATTTTATAAGAAACCTCTAGGTTTAGGCTTTATTAGTAAGAGGAGTTATTATACTTATAATAGCTATTATAGGATTAGTTTATATAGTATTAGCATAATATGCATTAAAAAGGCAAATAAATATATAGTTTTTAGCTATAAATTTATATAAAATAACTTTTATACTTAAGCTTATAATATTAAAACTAGACCCAGCTTAAATACTAATTAACTGCCTACTTAAGGAACTTTAGGACTTTATATCCTTGTTTAAGAAAGATAAGGTAAATAAGTTACTACCTTACTAAGAAAGTACTAATAATTATATTTAGCTATAAAGGAATTTTAATAAATTAATACCTAACCTCTTATAGGTATTTTTATATAATATTCCTTAGGAATAGCTTTTAAAAATATAAAAGTAAATAGTTAATCTTATAAATAAAGGTTAGATTTATACTAGCTTATCCTTAGCTAAAGCCTTAGTCTTATTAGTAAAAAAGGCAGGAGGAGGTTAGTGATTTTATATTAATTATTATATATTAAATAAAGTTATAGATTAGGATAAGTACCCTTTTTTATTACTTAAGGAAACTCTTTACTTTTTAGCTAAAGTAAGATATTTTATAAAGCTAGATATTTAAGCTGCCTTTTATTAACTTTATATAGCTAAAGGTAATAAGCATTTAATTATATTTTAAACCAGGTTTAGACTCTTTAAGTAGCTGGTTTACTTATTTAGCTTAGCTAAGGCGCCTGCTTTATTCTAGTATTATATTAATAATATACTAAGGGATATATTAAGAGACTTTATAACTATATACCTAGATAATATCCTGATTTATATTAAGGGCTTTAAGAAGAATTATATAAAAAAGGTATAAAAGGTCCTATATTAGCTATAGCTTACTAGACTAAACTTAGATATTAATAAGTATATTTTTATAATTTAGGAGGTTAAATATCTAGGTTTTATTATAAAGGCTAGTAAAGCTATTTAGCCTAACCTAGAGAAGATTATAGCTATTAGGGACTAGGAGTCCCCCTAAATAGTATATAAAGTATAAAGTTTCTTAGGCTTTATAAATTTTTACTAGGATTTTATTAATAATTTTTTAGAGTTAGCTAGCCCTCTTATTAATTTTATAAAAAAGAGTATTAAGTTTTTATAGTCCTTAGATTATAAATAGGTATTTTAGGCACTAAAGATAGCTTTTATATCTTCTTTAATCCTAATATAATAAGATTTTAAGCTAGATATGCTTATTAAGGCTAACTTATTAAGGGAGGTAATAGGTAAATGCCTTTTATAATATAATTTAAAGATAGTTTAGCGGCCTATAGTATACTACTTAGTATAATTATTAGCTATAAAGCAGAACTATATTATTATTCATGTACGCTAGGTAGCTAGAGCCACTATCTATGTCGGAATCGCTCGTATGGATGATGGAAGAGATACGCCGCATTGACCAGGAATTGTGGGTTACACACAGAATGCACGCACCCTGATTGGCTGGATCACAGGTCATGTGACCTGGGGCCGTACCATGGCTATAATACCACACCTCTGCATTGTAGCCTGCTTCTTCCCCTCTTTTAGAGACATAGATGAATTGAATATTAAACCCCCCCCCCCCTACATTTGTGCTGCAGCATACTTGTAACCTGAGCGCTACCAACAATCTAGTTCATCGACTAACTTCTTAATATAGGAAAAACCCTGAAATAAGGGAGAAAACCTATATTATTTTATATAGCTTCTGCTAAGCCTTTAATATAAAGTCTTTATTGTTTTTAACCATTAGTATAAGATATCTGCTAGTTCCCCCGGAACTGTAAATAATAACAGAAGTATGGTTATGCTTTATATAAAATGTTAGTATATTAGTAAAAACCCCCTATAAGCACCTCCCCTCTTAATCCAGCTCTTCCTTCTTTATTTTATTATTTTTGTTATCTTTAGTCCCTTTCTTAACCTTAATATTATATATTTACTATACCTTATAAAGCTCCTTAGCTAACTTGTACTACTAAAGTTACTTAGTTAAGAGCACTTACTTTATAATATTTAGTACTAGCTTCTTATTATTAAGCGCTGCCCTAAGCTCCCATAGGTTTCTTATTATAAGCACTGCTAGGATTAGCCTTAAATAGTTATATTTTAGGTAGGAAAGGATAAAGTAATAAATATCCTTATCTCCTCTCTAGTATTAATATATTAGTAATATTACCTTAGGTACCTATCTGTTATAAAGAAAGGTATTTAGCCTTATTTTCTCTGTTTAAAGCTATACTAAGGCTATAGATTTATGCTTAAGCAGACTATTATAAAACCTTACTATCTTTTTTATACTCTTAAAGTTAGGTTCCTTATCTATTACTATTACTTTTACCTATTTTCTTCTTACTTAAGCCTTATACCTCTACTATATCTACTATTTTTCCTACTCCCTTTTTAATTCCTATCTAGCTATAAGGCTGCTAAGGAAAGGGGGAGGGGCATTAGAAAACGCCTTATAGTAATTACATTAGCAGCCTCTTCCTTAGCATTATAACTATAAAGCTATTAAATTACATGCCTATTATATCTTCTTACCTATACTATTATCTTTAAGTCTTTAGTAGAATTATTACTTAATATAATTAAGGTACAGATTTACTAGTAGTATTACTGCTTTTATCTTTAAGAGTATTATTAGTATTGCCTTATATACCCTTATAACCCACCTTAAGTATTTATTCTATTCCCTTATAAATACCTTTACTACCCCTTATGCTATCCCTTTTAACTTACTTTAGGTATAGTATATCCTGGCTTTATAGGCTATTATACTTCTTATTACCTGTATATAAAGAGACCTTACATACTTTAGTTAGCATCCCTATGTAAATATAGCTAGTGCTATAAGTGCTAACTTTTACTGTAATAATTTAGTATTTACCTTCTTTATATAGGTTAACTAATAAATCTTCTAGTAAATTTAAACCCCTAGGAATCACGCTAATTATATTAGATATATTATTATTCTTTTAAGTTAGATTATTATTATAATTACCTGCCTTTTCCTTATAAAGTATATTAGCTTGCTCTTCCCTAGGTTAAACCTTAGCCTATACTCCTTTAACTACTCCTTATATATTCTTTAGGCTTTTTTTAGTTATACTTTAGTCTCTTTTACTGTTTTTTTATATACTATAATATTTATATTATTTAAGAACCCTAATATTAATATTAATTCTGCTACTGCTAGTCTTTAATATAATAGTATAATATAAAGCAGGAAGAGAATAGGAGATGCCAGCAACCCTTACAGAACCCCTATAGTAACTTAGATTTTCTTAGTAATATGCCCGTTAAATACTAATTATACTCTTCTTTTTAATATAAAGCCCTGTGCCTATCTAGCTATTTACTCTAGCAGTCCTAGCTCCTTTATAGTATAAATTAGTTATTTATAGCTAATAGTATTAAACGCTTTAGTAATATCTAGCTATAATAATAATACTATTCCCTAATAATACTATACTATCTTTATAATTTCTTTTAGTATATTTAGTGCTATTTTTATTAACCTACTAGCCTTATTGCCTATCTATATATTTAGTAGTATATAGCCTTCCTTTACTATAGTAGTAATCCTCCTTATAATAGCTCCTTTAATTACTTTTCTTAGTATATTTAATAGTAATATCAGCCTTTACCCCCCTAGTCTGCCTAACTCCTTAGGGGTTTTCCTAGGTTTATATAAAACTACTACCTTTACTTACTAGAAAAAGGCTAGATAGTATTCTAAACCATAGTATATATTTATAAAATATATTAAACATAATATTAGGGCTGCTCTATATAGCTTAAGAAAACCTATTAATAGCTTATTTAGCCCTAGGGCTTTTTATCTTACTATATTCTTTACAACTTCTCTAATTTCCTCCTTTATAAATACTAAAACTACCTAATTATTACTATAGTATCTTATCTCTACCTTTATCTCTAGACCTAAAGCCCTAGCTATAAATAAAAGAAAAAACCTCCCTATAAATGCCTTTATCTTACCCTTATATATAACCTTTACTATCTCCTCCTTATTATTATCCCTTAGCTAAGTTAGTAGCAGGACCTATTATATCTTAGGAGGAAGTTTACTTTATAGCTAGGCCTAGTACTCTAGGGTATAAAGGCTCCCTTTTAACCTAAATAACTTATTAACTACCTATTACTAACTGCTTTTCTTCTCTTTTAAGATAATATAATTCTATTTTTCTATTACTTTTATTAAGGCCTACTATAATTTCTATATCTATTATTATTATTACTACCTATTAGTATATCTTGCCTTTACAATTATATCTTTTACCTTTTTATTCTACTAAGGCTATAGTTTACTATACCCTTAAGGTTATTTAAGTGCTATTATATTAGCTATCTCTATAAGCTATTAAGTAAGCTATTATACATAGTTATTAATTTCCTGCCGGTTATATAGTAAGAGCTTTAATTCCTTCTTTCTAAGTCTATTTAAAGCCTTTACTATAATAAGGTTCTTATTTACTATCCTCTAACTCTAAACTAACTCTAGGTTATTGCTTAATTTCTTATTTATTTTAATACTAATAAGCTAAGGTATATAGTTAGATCTAGCAATTTTTACTAGCTTAATAAATTTAATACTAATGTTATAAGTAGTCTATATATAGTTAATAGTACTATTCTTACTACTATATTCTCTTCTTATTACTTCCCTAAATACTATAACTAGACTAAGTTACTACCTTATTATAAATTCTAATATCTTATTATGCCCTTAAGAGATTTAGCTAAATTTATTTTATAAAGGGTAGTATTAGTTAAAGTCCCCTATAAATATACTCTAGCCCTTTACTTAGGTATTAGTAAAGTGTTATAAAGGTATTTACTACTCCCTTTTATAAGCTAGGGAATAAATATTATATACCTTTACTTTATATAACTTAATACTATACTAATCCTTCTCTTTCCTTATAGTTTAAAGTTTTGTCTTAACCCTTTAATATATATAAATTACTATTTTTTTACTATATATTACTAATATATAGTGCTCTTAAGATAGGTTTAATAGTATACTATTATAACCTCTTAGTTCTTAAATAGCTATTTTCTTAGGGCTAATGCTATGCCCTAACACTAAATATACTAAATTACTTTTCTTTTATATATTCTAGTATATAACCTTAATTATATACTCTATTATATGCTTTAAAGCACCCTAGTTAGGCTGGCCCTAGTATTATTTTGCCCTTTAGTTAGTTATAAAAAGGCTAATATTATGCCTTCCTTTACTAGTCTTTATAGTTTTAATTATAGCTTATAGGTTTATCTTATAAATAGGCCCCTTAGGTATATGCTCCTTTTTTTTAGCTGCTTTTTTATTAGTCCCTTTATTTTTTCTTTATAATAACCCTTACCTATAGTAGCTGTTATAACTTTTAACTAATAGCTATAAAAGAATAGTAGCTTTATAGTATAAGCCTCCCTAGCCTACTATTATTTTTTATTACTTACTAAATATAGCTAAGACTATACTAAATATACCCCTATATAATTTAAGTATTTCTCCTATACCTTACTTATTAATATTAAGTAAGTCCTCTTTTCTTTAGGGTATTTTCTAGTAATATACCTATTATATCTTACTTTCTTTTTATAGTACCTAGTAATATATTTAATCTTATAGTAGTTATAATATTACTTTAAGTAAATTATTTTATTATATAGCTTAGTATTAAAAATCTTCACTTAGTATACTATTTCCTTATAGTATAGGTAGTTTACTACCTTAGTACCCTTAATACTAACTACTAGTAATACCCTTATTACTATTCCCTTTAGCTTTTATATTATTATCTTTATTATCTTTATTATCTTTATTATATTTAGATTATTTTCCTTTTTAATATTCTTCCTTATATCCTTAGTTATAATATAGTTTATTAGTTATATTAGGAATCTCTTAATAATTACACTAAATATCTTTCTATTTACTTTTATCTTAAGTCTAAAGGTAATTCTTACTTAGGCTATATTTTCCTTTTATTTCCTCCCTGCTTTAGTAAATATAATAACTATATTTCTATTTTATAGTTAGTATACTACTATTACCTTCTTTATATTAATAGCACTATTTATTACTTTTATAATCTCCCCTAGTAATTTATTCTTAACTACCTTACTAATAGTATTTCCTTTTACTATTACTTCCTAGTAATAGTAGGCTAGTATTACTATGCTTTCTATTTAAGCTAAAGGGATTATTATATTCTACCCTATAACTTTATAAGCTATAATAATTACTTAAGTCCCCTTAACTACTATTTTAGTTTTAAGAATAGCTTTTATTACCTCTTTAACTGCTTTTTTAACTATAGTTTCTACCTTATTATTAACTACTTTTATAATTAAAGCCTATAAGCCTCCTATACTAATTCTTATTTAAGCTATCTCTTTACCTATATTTATAGTAATTTATATAATAAATCTAATAAAAGCCTATACTTTTATTATTTTTACTTTTAAAATAACTTTTATTATTAATTTCTTTAGTAATTTTATTTTATTTTTTAATTTTTCTTATACTATTATTACTCTAGAATTCTCTTCTTAATACTATATTTCTGTCTAAGTAGTACCTTATCCTTTATTAGTTATAAATTTATATAAAAATTCTTTAATTATTATACCCCTTATATTACTTACTTCCCTTATATAATATGCTATTATTAAGGGGGATAATTAATAATAAGGAATCTAATTCTATGCTTCTTTTTTGTTTTAGGCGTAATACCGCGTTATATCCGCGGTGTCAGCGTCTCTTTTTAATTTAAAGCAGAACTATACTATTTATAATAAGGAGCTCCTTAGTATAATTTCCTACCTTAAGGTATAGTTAGCTAAGTTATAAAGTATAGTATAGATATTTATAATTCTTATTAATTATAAAAACCTAAAATACTTTATAGCTTCTTAAGAGATATTTAAAAGGTAAGTAAAATAAGATAAAATATTATCCCTTTTTAACTATTACTTTTATTACTATTTAAGCATATAAGCAGGCTAACTAAATGCCCTATCTTAGTAAAAATAAAATATAGGAAAAAAAGGGCAACTAGTAGGATATATATTATAACTAGTTTAGTAGCTATTTATAAGTAGTTAGAAGGGAGTAAATAGTATAATATCTCTTATTAAAGTTTAAATAATAAGTAACTTTTTAAAGACTAATAACCTAAATAAAGATAACCTAAATAAAGAAGATATAAGTATAAAATATAAATAAATTACTAAGAAAAGCCTTCCTTAAGGATTTAATCTTTTTTAAGAGATTTACCTTTAGAAATTATAAGACTAGAGAGTTATAGCTAATAATTTATATATTATTAAACTTAAAGCAGTTCTTATATTAAAGTAGAGATTCCCTTTATTTATAAAAATAAGATTTTAAATAGCTAATTATACTTTAAGTGCTTAAGAAGCTTTATAATTCTAAGTGTAATGGATTCGAGCTCAAAGCTCAGATCTACACAGCCAGAGAGCGGACGGCATTATGTAAGCAATATGCAAGCAGTTTAGGCCCTAGTTATACATATAACTATAAAGGTAGAAATACTAGAATTAAATAAATCTTTTCCTTTTTTTCTTTTTTATAAATATTATTCTTATTTAAGTTACTAGCTTTATAGTAGTATTTTAGCAAGACTATAACATATAATATTTATCCTTTTATTACTTATCCTACTTTTCCTTAAAAACCTTAGTAAATATAATATAAAGGTTATACTTATAATAAATAAAATAATAACAAAAATAGTGTAATCTAATACTATAGCTAACCTAGCTAAGACAAGCGCTATATAAAAGTTACTATACCTCTAAAATACAGTCGTAGCACAGGAAGTAATAAACCAAAACATAGCAAATTAAATTACTAAGCTAAAAAATCAGCTATAAATAGCATTTACTTTAGCTATATCTTTTACTACTAATATAGGCACTTTAGGCATAAGTAGATAGTAGGGGGCCTTAATAAAGGCAAAACTAAAGAAAAAACCTTTTAATATAAATAACCCTTATAATAGAAATAGGATTAAATACTAGGCTTAGTATAGTCTTTTAGCCTATAAACTAGTTACTAATAGTGCCTTTATTAGTAATAATTAGGATAAATAGTGTTTTATTTACTAGTACTTATTAACTTAGGTTTAGGCATAAATTACACCCTTTTTTAAGGCTAGGGAATCCCTTTATTTTTTTATAGTAGAGTTTTTATTATATTTTAACTCCTTATTTATTAACCCCTACTAATAGGAGCATGCTATTGCTAAACTTAACTAGGTTAAATAATAACTAAGGAAAAAAATTAATAATCTTTTTATTTAATTTAAATAAAAACTTATCTTAGTAAAAGAATATAAATAAGCAGACTCTATAAAATTATTTAAACTATATATAGCTTTAAATAAAAAGATATGTAATTACTATATAAGATGTAATATTCTTTATACTAACTACTAAAAGGCACTAGCTAGGCTATAAAGCATTATACTAAATATTAAGTTATATAAATTAGAGGAGTAATCCAAGATATAGCGCTATAAATAGGCTAGACCCTCTTTAGCTTCCTCTTATAATAAAAAGAGAGATATATAAATAATAGGAGTAAACATTATAGTATTAACAGGTAGGGGAAAAACGCATGCTATATAAATATCTAAAGAAACCATATAGGCATAATAAGATAATAAATAATGCCTATATTATAGTAGTATAAACTACTATATAAGGTCTTACTAGCTTCTCCTAGTATAATATCTAGATATAATTATATACGCCCTAAATATAACTAGTTATTAATTTAAGTTTAAAGTAAAAAAGAAATTAAAAAAAGATAGCCTCTAAGTATAAGGCTTAGTAAAAAGAAAAAGAATAGTAAGATACTATTATACTAACTATATATTATAGCTAAGGCATATAAACAAATAAAATAGAAAATAAATACTACTTCTTTTTTATTACTAGTTTTATTTAATAAAATAGTCTTTACTAATATATAAGTAAATAGTAAGTATAATAATTATACTACTATAAGTAAATCTTTTATATAATATATAGGGTTTCTTATATTCTTATTAGCTTAACCTTAAACAATTTAAATAGCTATTTTTATTAAAAAGTAAGGCTAGGATGGCTACTACTAAGGCCTAATTATAATATTTAAAGTTACCTAGTTTACTACTAATATAAATAAATAAAGTTTTCTAGTTTTTATATATATAATCCTAGGTCTTACCTAGTTATATATCTTAAAAACCCTATAGCTAAAGCAATATAATATTATAATTTATATAGTATAGGAGTTACTTATAGTTTATTCTTTAGGAAACCTTTAGGTATAAATAATATTTACTAGGAAGGTAATAACCCTAATAATTATAATATTAGGTTTAGTATATACTAAAATAGTATAATAAGTAGTAATAAAAAAAGAAAAAGATATATAGTTTTTAGCTACTAGCTTATAAGATATAACTTTAATATTTAAAATTTCTGTGTCTAAACCGGACCTAATTAAAATGCTTTTAAACTGCTTATTAAAAGAGCTTTAGGACTTTAAAGCCTTATTTAATAAGAAAAAGGCAAATATATTACTATTGTATAAAGAAACTGCGGATTATTATATTTAACTATAAAAGAACCATAATAATATAAACCCTAAACTTCCTTAAGCTCCTTTATATAATATACCTTAAAAGCAGCTCTTAAAGATATAAAAGCAAATCATAAACCTTATAAATAAGGGTTAAATATAAGCTAGCTCTTTATTAGCTAGGGCTTTAGTCCTACTTATTAAAAAGGCAGGAGGTAGTTAGTAATTTTATATAAACTATTAGGTATTAAATAAAGTTATAATTTAGAATAAGTACTTTCTTTTTTTAATTAAAAAAACCCTTTACTTACTAGCTAGGGCAAGATACTTTACTAAGCTTAATATTTATATAGCCTTTTATAAGCTATAAATTACTAAAGGGAATAAGCAGTTAATAGTATTTTAAACTTAATTTAGTCTTTTTAAGTAACTAGTTTACCTTTTTAGTTTAGTAGGGGTGCTTACTACTTTTTAATAGTACATTAATAATACCTTAGGAAATATATTAAAAAACTTTATAATAGCTTATTTAAATAATATTCTTATTTATACTAAGGGCTTTAAGAAAGACTATATAGTAAAAGTATAGGAGGTCTTATAATAGCTAAAATATACTAGATTATACTTAAATATTAATAAGTATATGTTTATAATTATAAAGGTAAAGTACTTAGAATTTATTATAAAAGCTAGGAAGGCTATCTGCCCTAATCTAGAAAAGATTATAGTTATTTAGAATTAAAAGTCACCTTAAATAGTTTATAGGGTATAAAGTTTCTTAGGCTTTATAAATTTTTATTAAGAGTTTATTAATAACTTTTTAAACCTTATAAGCCCCCTAACTAATCTTACTAAAAAGGCTACTAGGTTTTACTAGTTCCTAAAATATAAAAAGGTATTTTAAGTGCTTAAAGCTGCCTTTATTTTATTCTTAATTCTTATATAATAAGATCCTAACTTAGAAATATAAGTAAAGGCTAACTCTTTTAATAAAGCTATAAATAAATATCTCTTTTAATATAATTTAAAGGGAGTATAAAGGCTAGTAGCATATTACTTAGCATAATTAATAGCTATATAGCAGAATTATATAATTTATAATAAGAAACTCTTTAGTATTATTTCCTGCCTAAAGGTATAGTTAGCTAAGCTAAGGAGTATAGCCTAGCTATTTATAATTCTTATAAATTATAAAAACCTAGAGTATTTTATAGCCCCTTAAGAGATATTTAAAAGATAAGTAAGATAAGCAGAAATATTATCCCTTTTTAACTATTACTTATGCTATTACTTAGATATATAGGCAGGTTAGCTAGATACTTTATTTTAATAAGACTAAGATTAAAGTAAGGGGGGATGTTTAATAAGTTATATATTTCTGTTGGTAGCGCTTAGGTTACAAGTATGCTGCAGCACAAATGTAGGGGGGGGGGTTTAATAATTAATTCATCTATATCTCCAAAAGAAGGAAAGAAGCAGGCTATAATGCAGAGGTATGGTGTTGTGGCCATGGTACAGCCCCAGGTTACATAACCTGTGATCCAGCTAATTAGGGTGCGTGTATTCTATGTGCAACCCATAATTCCTAGTTAATGCAGCGTATTCCTTCCATTATCCATACAAGCGATTCTAACACTTATAAATTCTCTTTTTATTGAAGAAGAAGAGGAATCGCTCTAAAAAAAATACATAAAACGCCCCAAATAATCAGATATTAATAAACAAGTAATAAAGCGAAAAACATCCTTTAAATGAATAACTTTTGTTAGTCCAGGTCGAATGGTTGTGAGGGCTAAAGAGTATTATGGGGGGGGGGGGCTAAAGAGTGTAATTCCCGCATTCAATCCTACTAAATTGGGTGCTTATAATCGCGTTTAAATTCATCAAATTTAAACTCTTTATCAGGCGCTTAATTTATCGTTGGATTTGGTGAGGAATTAGGACTTTTTTATTCTTTAGCGGCTCCGGCAGCAGCTCTCGCGGTAATTCTTACAACAGGTCTTTTAACCCATCCTTCCACACGGATTCGGGCTTTATTTTTCGTTATAAAGGTCTTAAGAGCTTTATTTAGTAAAGCTTTTATTATCACATCCACAGGATTATTATTGCTATTAATCCAGCGTATCTCAGCCACTTCCCTCCTCTTATATAACTGCTGTAAAGCCATAATATTAATCATTAGCCTCTTTTCCTTTATTGTCCCTAGCTTAATAATACATTTATATAGTAAGAAAGAGTTAGTGCATATTATTATTAGAATTTTCAGCTTGTTTAATCAGTTAGTAATAATATTTAGAGTAGTGCTTATTACATAGGCAATGTTAACACCTTAAACCATCCCATACAGCTTAGAAGCTAATGCACTTCTTGTAACTCTTTTAGATTTTGTTAAGCTATATATTACGATATTTCCTTTAAGGGTGAATTCAGAGGTATTATCATCCTTCCTTTTATTGCCTAGGATAATCACATAGCCTAGTTAAGAGCTAAGGTCTTTATTATTTACAAAAGAACCATTAATAAAGACATAAAGAGCAGCGTTTCTAGCAAGAGAGATATATATTAAAGTCCATGGTCTTAATTGTTAATTTGCCATTAAAGTCTTTTATTAAGCCTTAAAACATTATTAGATCCTGGATATTAAACTTGGGCGGCAACGGAAAGATTATAAGATGCTTTAGGTTAATATATTAGAGCAATGTACGCTTCTTGTACTTGCTGTTTAATATATTTTGCTTAGTTGGTTAGGTCATTAACTTATAATAGCTTCCTTCCTTATGCCTTTTATTATAAAAAGAAGGTGTTATTGTTAACTTTGCTCAAAATGCAACTATTAAACATTAACAGTGTTAAAATCATTAATATCTCTTTTAGCTTCGCAAGGAATTCGGCGTTTTTCAACTTAACCTCTTTATAATTAAAAAACTCAGCATTACTAAGTCCTAAGGTATTATTAGTCTGCATTCTAATAATTCCAAAACACGAGCTTTTGCTAGAAAAAATAAGCAAATAAGGGTTATATATAGAGGTTATTATCTGTAGTCTTTAATAATAATAATTAAAATATATCAACTACTAATATGTACCAGCCTTTGCTATTCCGTATAGCGGCTTAATTACGACCATAATGACATCTGGCGGGTAAAGGTGTGCAATTTGTGCTAGAAGCTTTATAAGAATTATGCAATTAAGCTTTGTCTATAACTACACATATGCTTAGGTAATATCCCTTAGCTAAACCATAATGCCTTCCTTTTTCAATAAGGGAGCAAGGGCAACAATGAGCCTTTAACTAGCTCTTTAAATTATTAGGGACTGCATAAGAAAAACCTCTTTCCTATGGTCGCTATGGCCTTGGATGACACATTATGACTTTTTATATAGGGAGTTAGTTGCCTTGCCTTTAACTTCTCTTACTATCTGCAAGCTAAAGAGTCTTTTGCCTTTATACCTTTGCGGGTTAAATTTTACAAATTTGAACATATTCCTTACTAGCAAAGCATTAATCTCTACTTTATTAGAGAGTTTAAAAGGTTCTCCAGGTATATTAATTTTTCCTTGCGCACAGAGGTTAATTATAAGTTAAAAATCAGCCTTTTCTTTCTTAGTAAGAAAAGCCTCTGCCTGAGGGTGTTTCCGGGGTTTTCCACATTCTCTTTATAGTAGAGTTATTAGGTTATTAGGGGGGTTTTTATGATTTTTATCACCTTAAACCAGGTCTTCCTTATAAACCAGGTCTTTCTTATAAGAAGATTCTACCTTTAGTAAGGTTATATACGGTTTAATAACTATAGACTAAAACTTTATAGAGCTATAAGGCATCTTAATAATATAAGTCTCTCCTTCTATTAAAAGAAGCTTATAAGGGCTAGTCCATCCGCCTTTTTTGCAATAAACTTATACATTAGAATTTAAAGAAAGAGTGTGTATAAGCAGGGTTATTAGGCCGTTATGGGTATTAAAAGCATTATGGACTTAGCGTCTTGTAAGACTACGTCTTGCTTTATCTATTGCTTTTTAAAGTATCTTAGCTCTTTAGGCAACTGTAAAGCTTAGGGGGGAATTATATATTATCCTTAGATAGGTTTTAAAGATTAAAAAGGTAGGAACAAGACTATTTAGACTAGCAGAGTTATTAACTGCTTTAACAGCTATTTAAAGTATCTGCTCTTTTAAGAGAAGACTGTTAGCTTTGGTCTTAATAATATTATATGCTCTGCAAAGAGGGGCATAATATTGCTTAAGTTTTCCGATACTATTGTAAGCCTTAACAGGGACTTTATTAATATTAATTAACAATAGTTAAGCTAAATGCCTGAATTCACTAAAAGCAAAGTTTCTTCTGGCATTATGGACTATCCAGTCTGGGGGTTTAAGATATATATTAATCTAGCACTCTTTAAGGGCATTCTAGATATCTTAAGCTTTCTGTTATTAAGGTGTAAGAAAGCAGGCAGCTTAAAATAATATTGCCGAATTTATAACGTATAGGACCGGCTTCTTGTTAATTTGCATAATATTAATGAGGACCTTGTAGTTAAATTTAATATTATCTTTAAGAGTAAATTTAAATCTACTCAGAGCTTTTGCATTCATTTAGTATTAATGGCAAGCATACGTGATTTTCCCTATGTCAGCCTTATTGAATTCTTCACTAGCCCTGGTAAGAAGGTTATTTAATTAGTCGATTAACGGATAACTAAATTAGCAATAAAGTTAACGGATTTCGGCTTTAAAAAGCATAAAGATAGCAGGTTCTTAAGAACTGGCTGTCTACTAAGGATGTCCCTATTTCCTAATAATAAGTACCTTTTTATCTCCTTAGATTAGAAGATTCTTAAGATTATTAAGTTTAACACCTATTCTATCTATATCTATAATAAAATATAAAAACAGTATAGCACTATTAAGCATATAAAAGGGTATTATGCTAAAGATCGTTAGAAGCTTTAAAATACTAGTTAAAGTTACAGTACCGGCTCTAAAGGTAATAGTTCTTTAGTTAGAAGAATGCTTAATTATAAGGTTCTTTATGATTTTCATCAGAGCGTTAACTTAGCCTTAGCTAGCAGTTAAAATTCCTAATGCTCTTATATCCAGGAGTATACTGTAAAATATATCCGCTGCATATCTCATATCTATAAGATACACGTGTTGTTAAGGTTGTTTATTAGTATTGTAGTTATAAGGGTCTTTAAGAAATAAGGCATGTTTAAAAGCATTATCCTATAAGAAGTTCACGGTTAATTAGGAAAAGAGTAGGGGATTTAGTGCTTGCATAAAGAATACTATAAAGGAAAGAGTATTACAAGCCTCTTTATTGTCTGGTTTCTCTTTTTTATTAGTAGTAAGGAAAGCGGCGTTCTAAGCAGCTTTTTCATGTTCATCCTTACTACTATCATTAGTAGCAGTAATTTGGGCCATTTTGCCTTTATAGGCCTGTAGGAATGCATAGTATTAGCGTTTAGAGGGTGGTTTTTAGTGTTTTCTGTTATTCTACTAAGTTGCTTTTGCTTTCTTCTGCTTAAAGGCAGGATGGTTAGTTAACTAGCATCCTTCTTTGCAGTAAATAAAGCATTTCTTTAAGCTTGCTCTGGCTTAAGGTTTTTTATAATATATAGCTTGTAAATAGCGTTAGTCTGTGAACATTGCTATATTAGTGTTTTAGTCTATAAACCAGGCAATAAGGGTATTTAGATTATTGTTAGTAGTTATTAGTAACTGACTTATAGAGGTTAGTAGTATATCTATTGCTAAGAGGCAATTTCGAAGATTACCAACAAATCCTTTAAAGGTTAGCATATTCCTAAATTTAGCATTATAGAAATCGTTATCATTTTCTATTTCTTATCATACTTAATGAAGAAGAATTGTATCTTGTTTAAGAGGGTTATAAAGGCTATTAAATATCTTCGTAAGTCGGTTAAGAAGAATTTCTAAGCATTCTGACTTATTCTTTATTAGATGTTCCATAATAATATAGCAAAGGCATAAATTAGCAAATTATGTTTTATAGAAGCTTTTATTCTTAGGTGTTTTAAAGTAATTCCTAATATTCCGAGTCATCTCCTTAAATAGGATTATCTTTGCTCTAAAGTATTTAAGGAAGTATATATAGGCTTTACCTTAAAGCATAATAGGAAAGGCTTTTAAGTAAAGTAAGGGGGAAACTCCTGCTTAAGAACATTTCTCTTTAAAATATAGTAACTTCTTGTTAATAAAGTCATATACTTCTCCAGAATATTGTTCTTCTTTTTAGTAAAGTCTCTTAAGAGTATTAAGGGCTTTTCGATTGCTGTTAGAAAGTGTTCCGGTTAGGGTTTGTGGTTCTGGTTAAGGGTCTTTAGTTAAATGAAAATCTTTAATATTATTAGAATCCTTGTCATTAGAAAATTCTAGTTGTTGAGTTTCTTTTCCTTTCCTAGTTGCTTTTTCTGGTAAAGGTTTGTATTCTGTGTTAGGGTTAATGTTTAAGATATTAATAAGATCTTTAGAGATGTTTAATCTCAATCCTCTGGCTGTTTCGACACCATTATTATTAAGGTAATTACGAAGGGTATACTTAAGGTTGTTATTAATTTTATTAAAAGTATCCTTTGTCTAATTTTCATAATCTTGCTAGAAGTTAATAAGGAGATTACGCCCTTTTCCTTTATTAAGAATGTAGTAGTTAATTATATATATAATACGGTTATTAATCTGTTGTTTAGTAGCTGTATTAACATTAATATTGTTAACTAACTTAGTCTAATTAAAGGATAGAATTAGATAGTGCTTATAAAGTTTTTAGGGAAGGGTGCTCTTTAAAAGTTCTCTTCTATAGACATCCTTTTAGAGTTGTTTATTAAAATCATCTATTTTTCCTTAGCTTAAAGACATTTTAGTGTTTTAGGCTTTGTGTTTAGTACTAATTAAAGCGGTTAGCGTTAGTTGATTCTCTGTAAATAATAGTGAAGATCTGGTTTCAATTGTAGACAAGTAATAGTTAATAATAAGGGAGAAGATCTATAAGAAATAAGTCTTCTTATAATTATAAATGATTTAATAGTTAATAATTAAAGAAATAATCCTTCGGTTAGCATAACATCGGAATTTCTTGTAGTTATGTAAGTAAAAGCGTTCGGACAAGTCTCTTCTAGGTATAACCTAGCAAATCTGTAGTTATTAGCAACTACTAATTAGTATTAGTAGCGCTTAGGTTATAAGTATACTATAGCATAAATGTAGGGGGGGGGGTTTAATAATTAATTTATCTATATCTCTAAAAGAGGAGAAGAAGCAGGCTATAATGCGGAGGTGTGGTGTTGTAGCTATGGTACAGCCCCAGGTTACATAACCTATAATCTAGCTAATTAGGGTGCATGCATTCTGTGTGCAACCCATAATTCCTGGTTAATGCAGCGTATCCCTTCCATCATCCATACGAGCGATTCCGACAATTTCGTTTAATTTAGTAAATATTAAAGATAGTCTAAGAGCTAGAAGCTAATATAATAAGCCTAGTTAAAGTATAAATAATAGGTAAGTTAAGGGAGAGAAATAACTAAAATAAAGATAACCTAAATAATTTAAATATAATAACAGGTTCTAAACTAAAGGTTTTAAGTTCTCTCTTACTAAGCTTTAATTTATTTTAAAATAAACTACTTTAGAATTTATAGGACTAAGGGGTTACTAGGAATAGTTTATACTAAATCTAACTAGAAGTAGTATTAATAGTAATGCAAAAGTTTCCTATATTTATAAAAACCTAGTTATAAATAGCAGATTATACTTTAAATATATAAGAAGTATTATAATTTTAGGGATAGCTTTAGATACCTTATTATAAGCCTCTTACTATCTTACTTATATAGCAGGTTTATAACTTACCTATATTAGTTTACTTAGGGCAAAATACTACCTTTTAAGTATTATATAGGAATTACTACTAGGATAAGATATTAAAGGATATAGCATAGTATATATAAAACTATTATTACTTTAGTAGGCATAAGAGCTAATAGATTTACTAGGGCCTATTAAAACCTATACTAGCTATAGACTATTACTAGTTATAAATCTTAGTAAATTTTATAATAAAACTTTTAGTATATAATAAGGCATTACTATGTTTTTTAATAGTTATTATAAACTATTTCTTAAAGTATATATAGCTAGAGGTAATAATAAGTATGATAGCTAAAGCATATATAAAATAGTTTAAACATTACTAGTAGCGTTTTTATAGATTCCCTTGTTAGATTATTTCTAATTATAGTTTAGATTAGCTTAATTACTTTTAAACTATACTTTATCAGCAAGTAGGTATTAAGCAACTACTATTTATATCTTATTATCCTTAAATAAATAATAATATAAAATAGGTAAACTAAGAGGTATAGGTAGTCCTATAAGTAGTTATTACCTTCTTATAGTATAATTAAGCTAACTATTTACTAGTATATTAAATAGCGCTTAATAACCGGATTTCTATAGTAAATAGTATAAGTATAAACTAGGCACTAAAGGGCTTTAATATTAAATTAGTCTAGCATATACTAGATAAGACTAAAAGTCTAACCTTACTTAAAGGAAAAGCTATAATATTCTTAAAATATATTTAAAAGAAAATAGTAATAGCATAAGCTATAATTAATTTTATATAATAATATTAGTAAAATATAGTAAACGTTTCCTAGTGCCTAATAAAGCATTACTAAACAGGGGATTTTATATAATTTAATCTTTATTATATAAAGACAAACCATTTTAGCTAAAAACTTAACTAGGTAAAGGTAAAATATAAGGTCTTAAACACACTAACTCTACTTACTATTTATTTAAATATCCTATAGGGAATATACTTAGTTTTTTATATAAACCTTATTAAGAGGGCAGCTACTAATCTACTTTTATTATAATAGCTAGCTAATTCTAAACTAGGCTTAATACTCCTGCTTTATAAAAATAATTTAAAATTAGCAGAGTATAAGATTAAAAAAATAATAATAATAAGAAATGCCTAAGGCTAGGGTAATTAATAGGATATATTAATTAAGTAGGCAGGATATATTTAGCTAATATAAGAACCCTTAGAAAATTTTTTAAATATAGTAGTACTAGAGTAGTATAAGGCATAATAGGGCAATATATACAGTAATAACAGGCCTATACAAAGGGCAACCTAATTTCTAACTACATTTAGTTATAAGGCATTTAAATTAAAAAAAAAACAAGATAAATAAGATAAATAAGATAAAACAACACACTATAGCAAACGCCTAGCTTATAACTAGGGCTATAGTAGCTAGTAATACTAGTGTTTTTAGGACTTACTTTCCTTCTTATTATGCTTATAGGCATGTTTATATTACTAGTAGTGCTTAGCCTATAAGTTTATAATATTAAAATAGCTAAAAGCAGATAAAAAAAGCAAACTTAGGTTTATAAAAAAGGTAGGCATAGGGGGGGTATAGAATAAGAATAAAGCTAAAAAAGGGGAGGGTATAGGGGGATTTTAAGGTAAATAAAAAGGGGTATTATCTAGGCTTTTAAGTACCTTTATAAGGGTAATAAAGGTAGTACTAAAAAGAGGTATCTTAAGGGCAAGGGTATAGTAGTTAGTAAGAGTGCTATATTATATAAAAAGCCGCTTTAAGACTAAGGTACTTTAGATTAAAAATAACTAAAGGGTATATATCTTTTATATTAAGTTAGTAGCCTTAAATCAAACAGGAGTTCTTATAATATTAAGGGGGGTATAAGGGGGCTATAGAATAGTAGTTAAGAGGGGGCTTAAGGTAGTAGTAATAGTAAAGATAGTAATATAAGCAGCTCTTAGGGTATCCTTAAAGCAATGCCTAGTAAATATAAACTTAAGTATTAAGATAGCTTATATAGCCTTACGGCTAGGAATAGTAGGAATAGCTAGGGTTATAATAAAGCGCCCTTTATAAGTAAGATAGTATAGATCCTTAATTATTTAATATAACTTAGGGTTTACTATTAGGAGCCCTTTCTCTTATTAGCAGCTCTTATAATAAGCTTAATAAGTATAGTAAGTATGTTTATAGGGGTTTAGAAGATACTTAGCCTTACTATATACTTAAAGGTTATTTATATAAAAAATATAAAACTCTTCTAGCTTATTTATACTAATAGTGTTCTTATTATTAGAATTACTAAGCATAATAAGACTACTATATATATAATTTAAGTAAGAAAAAGGCAGGGGAGGGGGAGCTCCTATAGCAGTAAATATACTTTTTATGCTAATATAGTTAGCGTTTAAAAGAGCTAAGCTGGAAGGTTTAAAATACGGAACACCGCGGATACGACGCAGTATTACGCCTAAAACAAAAAAGAAGCATAGAATCGGATTCCTTATTATTAATTACCCCCCCTAGTAATAGCACATTATATAAGGGGAGTAAGCAGTGTAAGAAGTGTAATAATTAACGAATTTTTATATAAATCTACAACTAATAAAGGATAAGGCACTACCTAGAAAGAAACATAATATTAAGGAGAGAATCCTAGAGTAATAGCAGCACAAGAAAAACTAAAGAATAAAATAAAATCACTAAAGGAATTAATAATAAAAGTTATTTTAAAGATAGAAATAATAAAAGTATAAGCTTTTATTAGAACTTTTATATAAATTACTATAAATACAGGAAGGGAGATAGCCTAAGTAAGAATAAACACAGGAGGCCTATAGGCCTTAATTATAAAAGCAGTTAGCAGTAGAGTAGAAACCATAGTTAAGAAGGCAGTTAAGGAGGTAATAAAGGCTATTTATAGGACTAAATTAGTGGTTAGGGGGACTTAGGTAAATATTACAGCTTATAAAGTTATAGGGCAGAATATAATAATACCTTTAGCCTAAACGGAGGGTATGGCGATACCGGCCTACTATTACTAGAAAGCACTAGTAAAGGGAAGCACTATTAGTAAGGCAGTTAGGAACAGATTACCAGGAGAGATTATAAAGGCAGTAAACAGTGCTATTAGCATAGAGGAGGCAGTAGTAGTATGCTAATTACAGAGTAGAGACATAGTTATTATATTTACAGAAGCAGGGAGGAAATAAAAGGAAAACACAGCCTAGGTAGGAGTTGCCTTTAAACCTAAGGCAGAAGTAAACAGGAAGATATTTAGTGTGATTATTAAGGGATTCCTAACATAATTAACAAACCATATTATAATTAAGGATATAAGGAAGAATATTAAAAAGGAGAATGGATTAAATATGGCAAAGATAACAGTATAAAAGCTAAGAGGAACAGTAATAAGGGCACTATTAGTAGTTAGTATTAAGGGCACTAAGGCAGTAAACCAACTATGCTATAGGGGAATAGTATACTAAGCAGAGATTTTTAATGCTAAGCTATATAACAAGATGATTTACCTAAAGCAATATTATAACTACTATAAGATTAGACATATTACTAGATACTGTAAAAAGGAAGCAAGATACAGCAGGTATGCTACTAGAAAACACCCTAAGAGAGAGAGGACTTGCCTAATATTAATAGGCAAGGTATAGGAGAGATGCCTAAATTATATAGGGGTATATCCAGCATAGTCTTAACTATGCTTAGTAAGTAATAAGAGATAGTAGCAGGCTAGGGAGGCTTATGCTATAAGGCCGCTATTCTTCTGCAACCATTAGTCAGAGGTTGTAACAGCTACCACAGGCAAGGGTTATTAGGGAGAAGAAACCAGGGGACTAACAGAGAGGCAGCTAAAAGGAAGGAGTATATAACTAAGGGGCCCTTTTATAAGATAAACCTATAAGCTAAGATTAGGATAACAGAGACCAGCAGAGAAAGGTATAATGCTAGCCTTTCTACAGCTAACTAAAGGGCTAAATAATACCGGAGCCAGCCTAACCAGGGTGCTCTAAAGTATATAATAGAGTATATAATTAAGGTTATATACTAGAATACACAGAAGAAAAGCAATCTAGTACATCTAGTATTAGGGCATAATGTTAGCCCTAAGGTAATAGCTATCTAGGAACTAGGAGGCTATAATAGTATACCGCTAAATCTATCTTAAGGACACTATATATTAGTAATATATAGCAGAAGAATAGTAATTTATATATACTAAAAGGTTAAGATAGGACTTTAGACTATAGGGAGGGGGGAGGATTAGTATAATATTAAGCTATATAGAGTAAAGATATATAATATCTATTTCCTAGCTTATAAAAGGGAGTGGCAGATGCCTTTATAATACTTTGCTAATACCCAGGCAAAGGGCCAGAGTGTATTTGTGGGGGACTTTAACTAATATCACCCCTTGTAGGACAAATTCAGCTAAATATCTCCAGGGCATAATAAGATGTTAGAATTTATAACAAGGTGGTAACTCGGCCTAGCTATGCCGTTTAGGGAAGTAATAAGGAGAGAACATGGCAGTAGGGATAGTACTATTAACCATGCGTGGACCACCCACGATGTTAGTATTGAATTTATCAGGCCAGTAGAAATCGCCGGATCTAACCATATGCCCTAGCTTATTAGCATTAGGATAAATAAGGAATTAAGCAACAGCCTAGGGTTAGTCCGGGGTTAGAGGATAGCGGACGAGAACCTTATTATAGCAGAGGCTTTAAACAAGCTTAGAAAGAAGGGGTTAGAGCTTCCGCTATATAACCGGCAAGAAATTAATAACTATATACAGTGGCTTACCTAACAGCTTATAGAGATAGCTAATACAGCAGCACCTAAGCAACCTTAAGGGCATAGTAAACCACAGCCTTAGTAGAATAAAAGGGTAAGGGATGTAATAGTAGAGGCAAGACGTGCTAATAGGCAGTAGTAGTAATAACAGACATAGGAAGCATAGCAGGCCTTAATAAAAGCTATAAAAAAACAGGATTATGTTATCTTAGAGGAAAAGAGAAGTAGCTAGTAACAGGCAGTTAGCAAGTTATCTAGGTCTAAAGGGAGTCTTTAGACCCTAGAGCACTAGGCCCGGCTATAAAGTGGACTTCCTCCTAAAAGGCAACAGGTCCTACTACTAACCTGGCTAGAAGACAACAGCAGGGAGGAGATAGTAAAGGTTATATACAAGGGTAAGGCAAGGGCATTTGCAGAGAGGTTCTTCCCTCTATCCACAGCTAGGGCTCTAGGTCTAGAGGCAGAGGAGGGGACAAGATACTATAATAATAATTAGGTAGTTTCTATGTTTATAGAGGAGGAAATTAAAGAGGTTATAAAGAATATAGTAAGTTAAAAAGCCCTAGGACCGGACAAGCTGCTAACGGGTTTCCTTAAGCTATACAGAGCGGCCCTAATATTATATTTAATATGCCTTACGAATGCTTACTACGGCTTAGGATATCATCCGGCCTCCTTCCAATAAGCAAAGGTAGTAGTTCTATGCAAACCTAGGAAGTCCCCTAAGGAGTTAGGCAGACCAGGGGGGTAGAGGCTAATATTACTATTAAACACAATAGGCAAAGTAATTAAGGGAGCTATTATAAGGAGGATTATTATTATAGCAAAGAAAGGCTATATACTACCGGACATACAGATAGGTAACAGGGCTGGTAGATTAATAAAAATAGTACTAAGTATGCTAAAAAAGGTTATAAAAATAGCGTGGCATTACTAGGGGATAGTATTATTACTATAGCTAGATATTACTAGGGCGTTTAATACTATTAGCTATAAACAATTAATCCGCACTATAAAGGAGTTAGGACTGCTAGGGTGGATAGCTAGATAGGCACAGGGCTTTACATTAGAAAGGAGAGTATAATTAGCGTTTAATGGACGTATTACTAAGGAAATCTAAGTTACTGCAGGGGTTCTACAAGGGTTGCCGGTGTCTCCTATCCTCTTCCTGCTCTATATTACGCCATTATATTAAAGACTAGCAGCAGCGGAATTAACATTAATATTAGGGTTCTTAGATAATATAAACATTATAGTATATAGAAAAACAGCAGAGAAGACAAAAGTATAACTAGAAAGAGCCTAGAGAATATATAAGGAGTAGTTAAAGGAGTATAAGCTAAGGTTTAACCTAGGAAAGAGCAAGCTAATACACTTTATAAGGAAGAGGCAGGTAATTATAACAATAATCCGACTTAAAAAAGCAACAATACAACCGATACAATTAGCGCGATTCCTAGGGGTTTAGATTCACCAGAAGCTTTATTAGTTAACCTATATAGAGAAGGTAAATGCCAAATTATTACAGCAGAAATTAGCGCTCACAGCGCTAGCTGCGTTTACATAGGGATGCTAACTAAAGTGTGCAAGATCCCTTTATACACAGGTAATACAAAGCATAATAGCCTATAAAGCTAGGATATACTACACCTATAGCAAGCCAGAAGGGGTAGCATAGGGGGTAGTAAAGGCATTTATAAGGGAACAGAATGAATGCTTAAGGTGGGTTATAAGGGCATATAAGGCAATGCTAGTAATACTCTTAGAGACAGAAGTAGTAGTACTGCCAGTAGATCTATACCTTAATTACATTAAATAATGATTTTACTAAAGACTTAAGAATAGTAGCATAGGCAAAAAGATATAATAGGCCTGTAATTTAATAGCATTATAGCTATAACGCTAAGGAAGAGACCGCTAACGTAATCACTATAAGGCGTTTCCTAATGCCCCCCCCCCCCCTCCCTAGTAGCCTTACAGCTAGATAAGAATTAGAGAGGGAGTAGGAAAAACAGTAAATCCAGCAGAGGCATAAGGCTTAAGTAAAAAGAGAACGGGCAAAAGTAATAGTAATAGATAAGGAACCTAACTTTAAGAGTATAAAAAAAATAGTAAAGCTCTATAATAGCCTGCTTAAGTATAAATCTATAGCCCTAGTTTAGCTTTAAACAGAAAAAATAGGGCTAAATACCTTCCTTTATAACAAACAGGTGCCTAAGGTAACTTTACTAATATGCTAATACTAGGGAGGAGATAAGGATATCTACCACCTTATTTTATTATACCTAGAATATAACTATCTAAGACTGATTCCAGCAGTGCCTGTAATAAGAGATCTACAGGAACTTAGGGCGGCGCTTAATAATAAAAAGCTAGCACTAAATATTATAAAGTAGGTGCTTTTGACTGGGCAACTTCAGCAGTATAGGTTAGTAAAGGAGCTTAGTAAGGCATGGTAGATACATAATAATAAGGCTAAAAAAGGGACCAGAGGCAATAGAAATAATAGGATAAAGGAGGAAGAGCCGGACTAGGAGGGAAGGTGCTTATAAGGGGTTTTTACTAACATACTAACCTTTTATATAAAGCACAACTATACTTCTGTCATTGTTTGTAGTTCCAGGGAACTAGCAGATATCTTATACTAATAGTTGGAAATAATAAAGACTTTATATCAAAGGCTTAGCGGGAGCTATATGGAAGAATATGGGTTTTCTCCCCTATCTTAGGGTTTTTCCTATATTAAGAAGTTAGTTGATGAACTAGTTAGTGGCTCTAGCTACCTAGCGTATATGAATAATAATAAGTTAGCGTTTAAACACTAAGATTTATACTAAATAAATTAAACTTATATATAAAAAGGGATAATAAAAGAATAGGGCAGATAATAACTAATAAAAGGAAGGGACAATAATAGTAAGCAAAATAGATATAGACTAAAGGATTTAATAAGAGTATATAAGTTAATAAAAAAAAATAAAACAGAAGTTAAGAAGGGGAAACCTAGGTACTAAATTTATATTATTATAAAGCTATTATAAATATAGAGAGTAAGTAACTTATATTTAGTTAATAGGTTAACTAACTTTAGTTAAAAGGCATAATAAGTTAGTATTTATATTAGCCTAAGAGCATATAAAAATTAAATAATATATACAGGGCGGATGCATAGGAGACTATATAATACTTTGCTCTAACCTTTAAACCGCAAGAAGGGGGCTATATAATAGATTTAAGCTTAAAGCTTAAATTTATATAGCTAGAGAGCGGACGGCATTATATAA
This sequence comes from Aciculosporium take MAFF-241224, assembly GCA_000222935.2. Taxonomy (NCBI): domain Eukaryota; kingdom Fungi; phylum Ascomycota; class Sordariomycetes; order Hypocreales; family Clavicipitaceae; genus Aciculosporium; species Aciculosporium take. The sequence goes on from AFQZ01000030.1 coordinate 63,662, forward strand.
GTAATATATAAGTGGTTTAGGCCCTAGTTATATATATAACTATAAAGGCAGAGATACTAAAATTAGATAAATTTTTTCCTTCTCTTCTTCTTTATAAATATTATTCTTATTTAAGTTACTAGCTCTGCAGTAGCATTCTAACAAGACCATAACACTAAGGCTAATTATAAGTCCCTATATATAAGCCCCTAACTACTCTACTTATCTAATATATTTATAACTTACTTATATTAAGCTACCTTAGATAAAACACTACCTTCTAAGCCCTTTATAAGGACTATTATTAAAAGGGCATATTAAAAGATATAGCTTAGTATATATAAAATTATTATTATTATAATAGGCAGAAGAGCTACTAGTTATATTAAGGGCTTTTATAGCCTATACTGGCTATAGACTAATACTAGTTATAGATTTTAATAGATTTTATAAGATCCTTGGATAGGTTCTAAAGACTAGAAGGGTGGGAATAAGACCATTTAGACCGGCAGAGTCATTAACTGCTTTAACAGCTATTTAAAGTATCTGCAGGATACTAGAGCAAACAGGAAAGAAGGAGACCCAATTGCAAATGGCTGCTAGAACGACGCGGTATTACGCCTAAAACGGAAAAGAAGCACAGAATTAGATTCCTTATTATTAATTACCCCCCCTAGTAATAGCGTATTATATAAGGGAAGTAAGCGGTATAAGGGGTGTAATAATTAATAAATTTTTATGTAGATCCGTAACTAATAAAGAATAAGGCACTACCTAAAAAGAAATATAATATTAAGGAGAGAATTCTAGAGTAATAGCAGTATAGGAAAAACTAAAGAATAAAATAAAATTACTAAAGGAATTAATAATAAAAGTTATCCTAAAGGTAAAAATAATAAAAGTATAGGCTTTTATTAGAACTTTTATATAAATTGCTATAAATATAAAAGGGGAGATAGCCTAAGTAAGAACTAATATAGGAGGCCTATAGGCCTTAATTATAAAAGCAGTTAGCAGTAGAGTAAAAACCATAGTTAAGAAGGCGGTTAAGGAGGCAATAAAGGCTGTTTATAGGACTAGATTAGCAGTTAGGGGGACTTAAGCAAATATTATAGCTTGCGGAGTTACAGGGCAGAATATAATAATACCTTTAGCCTAAATAGAGGGTATGGCAATACTAGCCTGCTATTACTAGAAAGCATTAGTAAAGGAAAGTACTATTAGTAAGGCAGTTAGGAACAGATTGCTAGGAGAGATTATAAAGGCAGTAAACAGTACTATTAGCATAAAGGAGGTAGTAGCAGTATGCTAATTATAGAGTAGAGATATAGTTATTATGTTTACAGAAGTAGGGAGGAAATAAAAGGAAAACACGGCCTAGGTAGGAGTTGCCTTTAGACCTAAGGCGGAAGTAAACAGGAAGATATTTAGTGTGATTATTAAGGGATTCCTAATATAATTAATAAACCACATTATAATTAAGGATATAAGGAAGAACATTGAAAAGGAGAATGGATTAAATATAGTAAAGATAACAGTATAAAAGCCAAGAGGAATAGTAATAAGGGCACTATTAGTAGTTAGTGTTAAGGGCACTAAGGCAGCAAACCAACTATGCCATAGGGGAATAGTATACTAAGCAGAGATTTTTAACGCTAAGCTATATAATAAAATGATCCACCTAAAGTAATATTATAACTACTATAAGATTAGACATATTGCTAGATACTATAAGGAGAAAGTAAGATATAGTAAGTATGCTACTAGAAAACACCCTAAGGGAAAGAGGACTTGCCTGATATTAACAGGCAAGGTACAGAAGAGATGCCTAAATTATACAGGGGCATATCTAGCATAGTCTTAACTATACTTAGTAAGCAATAAGAGATGGCAGTAGGCTAGGGAGGCTTATGCTATAAGGCTGCTGTTCTTTTGCAACTATTAGTTAAAGGTTATAACAGCTACTATAGGTAAGGGTTATTAGGGAGAAGAAACCAGGGAACTAATAAAGAGGCAGCTAAGAGGAAGGAGCATATAACTAAGGGGCCCTTTTATAAAATAAACCTATAAGCTAAGATTAGGACGACAGAGACTAGCAGAGGAAGGCATAATACTAGCCTTTTTATAACTAACTAGAGGGCTAAACAATATCAGAGCCAGCCTAACTAGGGTGCTCTAAAGCATATAATAGAGTATATAATTAAGGTTATGTACTAGAATACATAGAAGAAAAGCAATTTAGTACATCTAGCGTTAGGGCATAACGTTAGCCCTAAGGTGATAGCTATTTAGGAACTAAGAGGCTATAATAGTATACTGCTAAATCTATCTTAAAAATACTATATATTAGTAATATATAGCAGAAGAATAGTAATTTATATACACTAAAAGGTTAAGACAGGACTTTAAACTATAGGAAGGGAGGAGGATTAGTATAGTATTAAGCTATATAAAGTAGAGATATATAACATTTATTCCCCGGCTTATAAAAGGGAGTAGTAAACGCCTTTATAATACTTTGCTAATACCTAGGCAAAGGGCCGGAGTGTATTTGTAGGGGACTTTAACTAACATCACCCCTTATAGGACAGATTTAGCTAAATATCTCTAGGGCATAATAAGATGTTAGAATTTATAATAAGGTAGTAACTTAGCCTAGCTACGCCGTTTAGGGAAGTAATAAGGAGAGAATATAGCAGCAGGAATAGCACTATTAACTATGTATAGACTACCTATAACGTTAGTGTTAAATTCATTAGGCTAGTAGAAATCGCCAGATCTAACCATATACCCTAGCTTATTAGCATTAGGATAAATAAGGAATTAAGCAATAGCCTAGGGTTAGTCTAGGGTTAGAGGACAGCGGATAAGAACCTTATTATAGCAAAGGCTTTAAACAGGCTTAAAAAGAAGGGGTTGGAGCTTTTGCTGTATAACTAATAAGAAATTAATAACTATGCACAGTGGCTTACCTAATAGCTTACGGAGATAGCTAATACAGCAGCACCTAAGTAACCTTAAGAGCACAGTAAACTACAGCCTTAGTAAAATAAAAGGGTAAGGAATGTAATAGTAAAGGCAAGATATACTAATAAGTAGTAGTAGTAACAACAGACACAGGAAGCATAGCAGGCCTTAATAAAAGCTATAAAAAAACAGGATTATGTTATCTTAAAGGAAAAGAAAAGTAGCTAGCAATAGGTAGTTAGTAAGTTATCCAGGTCTAAAGGGAGTCTTTAGACCCTAGAGCGTTAGGCCTAGCTATAGAGTAGACTTCCTCTTAAAAGGCAACAGGTTCTACTACTAACCCGGCTAGGAGATAACAGTAGGGAGGAGATAGTAGAGGTTATATATAAGGGTAAGGCAAGGGCATTTATAAAGAGGTTCTTCCCTTTATCTACAGCTAGGGCTTTAGGTCTAAAGGCAGAGGAGGGGATAAGATACTATAATAATAATCAGGTAGTTCCTGTGTTTATAAAGGAGGAAATTAAAGAGATTATAAAGAATATAGCAAGTTAGAAAGCCCTAGGACCGGACAAGCTACTAATGGGTTTCCTTAAGCTATGTAAAGCAGCCCTAATATCATATTTAACATGCCTTATAAATGCTTGCTATAGCTTAGGATATTATCCGGCCTCCTTTTAACAAGTAAAGATAGTAGTTTTATATAAACCTAAAAAGTCCCCTAAGGAGTTAGGCAGACTAGGGGGGTAGAGGCTAATATTACTGTTAAACATAATAGGTAAAGTGATTAAGGGAGCTATTATAAGGAGGATTACTATTATGGTAAAGGAAGGCTATATACTGCCGGACATATAAATAGGCAATAAGGCTGGCAGATTAATAAAGGTAGTACTAAGTACGCTAAAAAAGGTTATAAGGATAGCATGGCATTACTAGGGGATAGCATTATTACTATAGCTAGATATTACTAGGGCGTTTAATACTATTAGCTATAAATGATTAATCCGCACTATAAAGGAGTTAAAACTGCTAGGGTAAATGGCTAGATAGGCATAGGGCTTTACGTTAAAAAAGAAAGCATAATTAGCGTTTAATAGACATATTACTAAGGAAATCCAAGTTACTATAGGGGTTTTGCAAGGGTTGCTAGCGTCTCCTATCCTCTTCCTGCTTTATATTACACTACTATATTAAAGACTAGTAGCGGCAGAATTAACATTAACATTAGGGTTCTTAGATGATATAAACATTATAGTATATAAAAAAACAGTAGAGGAGATAAAAATATAACTAGAAAGAGCCTGGAGAATATATAAGGAGTAGTTAAAGGAGTATAAGCTAAGGTTTAACCTAGGAAAGAGCAAGCTAATATACTTTATAAGGAAGAGGCAGGCGATTATAATAATAATCCGACTTAGAAGAGCAATAATATAACCGATATAATTAGTGTAATTCCTAGGGGTTTGGATTTACTAGAAGCTTCGTTAGTTAACCTATATAGAGAAGGTAAATGCTAAATTGTTATAGCAGAAGTTAGCACTTACAGCACTGGCTGCGTTTACGTAGGGATGCTAACTAGAGTGTGTAAGATCCCTTTATATACAGGTAATAAAAAGCATAATAGCCTATAAAGCTAGGATATACCACACCTATAGCAAGCTAAAAGGGGTAGTATAAGGGGTAGTAAAGGCATTTATAAGAGAATAGAATAAATACTTAAGGCGGGTTATAGGGGCATATAAGGTAATACTAGTAACACTCTTAGAGATAAAAGTTGTAGTACTACTAGTAGATCTGTACCTTAATTATATTAAATAACAATTCCACTAAAGACTTAAGGATAGTAATATAAGCAAGAAGATATAGCAGGCCTATAATTTAATAGTATTATAGCTATAATGCTAAGGAAGAGGCCGCTAACGTAATCACTATAAGGCGTTTCCTAATGCCCCCCCCCCCCCTCCCTAATAGCCTTATAGCTAGATAGGAATTAGAGAGAGAGTGGGAAAAACAGTGGATTTAGCAAAGGCATAAGGCTTAAGTAAGAAAAGAACAGGCAAAAGTAATAGTAATAAATAAGGAACCTAACTTTAAGAGTATAAAAAAGATAGTAAAGCTTTATAATAGCCTGCTTAAGCATAAATCTATAGCCTTAGTTTAGCTTTAAACGGAAAAAATAAGGCTAAATGCCTTTCTTTATAATAGATAGGTACTTAAAGTAACTTCACTAATATATTAATACTAGGGAAGAGATAAGGATATTTACTACCTTATCCTGTTATACCTAGAATATAACTATCTAAGACTAATTCTAGCAGTGCTTATAATAAAAGATCTGTAGGAACTTAGGGCAGCACTTAATAATAAAAAGCTAGCACTAAATATTATAAAGTAGGTGCTTTTAACTAGGTAACTTTAGCAGTATAGGTTAGCAGAAGAGCTTAGTAAGGCGTGGCAGATATGTAATAATAAGGCTAAGAAAGGGACTAAAGGCAATGAAAACAATAGAATAAAGAAGGAAGAGCCGGACTAGGAGGGGAGGTGCTTATAGGGGGTTTTTACTAATATACTAACCTTTTATATAAAGCACAACTATACTTCTGTTATTATCTGCAGTTCTAGGGAACTAGCAGATATCTTATACTAATAGTTAGAAACAATAAAGACTTTATACTAAAGGCTTAGCGGGAGCTATATAGAAGAATATGGGTTTTCTCCCCTATCTTAGGGTTTTTCCTATATTAAGAAGTTAGTTGATAAACTAGTTAGTGGCTTTAGCTACCTAGCGTACATGAATAATAATAATAGATTTTATAACAAACCTTTCTATATATAATACAAAGTCTTTATACTACTTAATAATAATTATAAACTGCCTATTAGGGATAGCCTTACACTACTATATAAAACGAACCACCGCGGATACAACGCGGTATTACGCCTAAAATAAAAAAGAAGCACGCAATTAGATTCCTTATTATTAATTACCTCCCTTAGTAATAGTATATTATATAAAAGGAGTAAGCAGTATAAGGGATATAATAATTAAAGAATTTTTATATAAATCTATAACTAACGAAAAATAAGGCATTACTTAGAAAGAAATATAGTATTAAGGAGAGAATCCTAGAGTAATAGTAGTATAAGAAAAATTAAAAAATAAAATAAAATTACTAAAGAAATTAATAATAAAAGTTATTTTAAAGGCAGAAATAATAAAAGTATAGGCTTTTATTAAATTTATTATATAAATTACTATAAATACAGGCAGGGAAATAGCCTAAATAAGAACTAGTATAAAAGGCCTATAGGCTTTAATTATAAAAGTAGTTAATAGTAAGATAGAAGCCATAGTTAAAAAGGCAGTTAAAAAGGTAATAAAGGCTATTTCTAGGACTAAAACGGTAGTTAGGGGGACTTAGGTAATTATTATAGCTTATAGAGTTATAGGGCAGAATATAATAATTTCCTTAGCCTAGATAAAGGGCATAGTAATACTAGCCTGCTATTACTAGGAAGTAATAGTAAAAAGAAATACTATTAATAAGGCAGTTAGAAACAGATTACTAAGGGAAATTATAAAGGCAGTAAATAGTACTATTAGTATAAAGAAGGTAATAGTAGTATACTAACTATAAAGTAAAGACATAATTATTATATTTACTAAAGTAGAAAGGAAATAAAAGGAAAATACAGCCTAAGTAAGAGTTCCTTTAGACCTAAGGTAAAAGTAAATAAAAAGATATTTAATATAATTATTAAGGGATTCCTAATATAACTAATAAACCATGTTATAACTAAGGATATAAGAAAGAATATTAAAAAGAAGAATAGTTTAAACATAATAAAAATAATAGTACAAAAGCTAAAGGAAATAGTAATAAGGGCACTACTAGTAGTTAGTATTAAGGGCACTAAGTTAGCAAACTGCTTATGCTATAGGGAAATAGTATACTAAGTAGAGATTTTTAATATTAAGCTATATAATAAAATAATCCACTTAAAGTAATATTATAACTACTATAAGATTAAATATATTATTAAGTACTATAAAAAGAAAGCAAGATATAATAGGTATACTACTAGAAAATACCCTAAGAAAGAGAGAAATTACCTAATATTAATAAGTAAGGTATAGGAGAAATACCTAAATTATATAGGGGTATATTTAGTATAGTCTTAGCTATATTTAGTAAGTAATAATAAATAGTAGTAGGCTAGGGAGGCTTATACTATAAGGCTGTTATTCTTTTATAGCTATTAGTTAGAGGTTATAATAGCTACTATAGGTAAGGATTATTATAAAGAAAAGACTAGGGAACTAATAAAGAAATAGCTAAGAAAAAGGAGTATATACTTAAGGGGCTTATTTATAAGATAAACCTATAAGCTATAATTAAGACTATAAAGACTAGTAAAGAAAGGCATAATACTAGCCTTTTTATAACTAACTAAAGGGTAAAATAATACTAGGGCCAGCCTAATTAAAGTGCTCTAAAGCATATAATAAAGTATATAATTAAGGTTATATACTAGAATATACAGAAGAAAAGTAATTTAGTATATTTAGTATTAGGGCATAGTATTAGCCCTAAGATAATAGCTATCTAAAAACTAAAAGGTTATAATAGTATACTACTAAATCTATTTTAAAAGCACTATATATTAGTAATATAGTAGAAAAGTAGTAATTTATATATATTAAAGAATTAAGATAGGACTTTAAACTATAAAGAGAGAGAAAGATTAATATAGTATTAAGCTATATAAAGTAAAGGTATATAATATCTATTCCCTAGCTTATAAAAGGGAGTAGTAAATGCCTTTATAATACTTTGCTAATACCTAGGTAAAGAGCTAGAGTGTATTTATAAGGGACTTTAACTAATACTACCCCTTATAGGATAGATTTAGCTAAACCTTTTAAGGGCATAATAAGATATTAAAATTTATAATAAGGTAGTAACTTAGCCTAGCTATACTATTTAAGGAAGTAATAAGGAGAGAATATAGTAGTAGGGATAGTACTATTAACTATATATAAACAACTTATAACATTAATATTAAATTCATTAGGCTAGTAAAAATTACTAGATCTAACCATATACCTTAGCTTATTAGTATTAAAATAAATAAGGAATTAAGTAATAGCCTAGGGTTAGTCTAGGGTTAGAGAATAGTAAATAAAAACCTTATTATAGTAAAGGCTTTAAATAGACTTAAAAAGGAGGGATTAAAGCTCCTGCTATATAACTAGTAGGAAATTAATAATTATATATAATAGCTTACTTAATAGCTTATAGAGATAGCTAATATAGTAGCATCTAAATAACCTTAAGAGCATAGTAAACCATAGCCTTAGTAGAATAAAAAGGTAAAAGATATAATAGTAAAGGCAAGATATACTAATAAGCAGTAGTAGTAATAATAAACATAGGAATTATAGCAGGCCTTAATAGAAGTAATAGAAAAACAGAATTATATTATCTTAAAAAAAAAGAAGTAGTTAGTAATAAGTAGTTAGTAAGTTATTTAGGTTAAAAGAGAGCCTTTAAATCCTAAAGCACTAGGCCTAGCTATAAAGTAAACTTCCTTTTAAGATATAGCAGGTTTTACTACTAACTTAGCTAGGGAATAATAGTAAGAAGAAGATAATAGAGGTTATATATAAGGATAAGGCAAAGGCATTTATAAAGAGGTTTTTTCCTTTATTTATAGCTAGGGCTCTAGGTCTAGAATAAAGGTAAAGATAAGATATTATAGTAATAATTAGGTAGTTCCTATGTTTATAGAGGAGGAAATTAAAGAAGTTATAAAGAATATAGTAAGTTAAAAGGCTTTAGGGCTAGATAAGCTACTAGTAGGTTTCCTAAAGCTATATAAAGCAGCCCTAATATTATATTTAATATGCCTTATAAATACATACTATGGTTTAAAATACTATCTAGCCTCTTTCTAGTAAGCAAAGGTAGTAGTTTTATATAAACCTAAGAAAACCCCTAAGGAGTTAAGCAGAATAGGGGGATAAAGGCTAATATTACTATTAAATATACTAAGAAAAGTAATTAAAGGAGCTATTATAAGGAGAATTACTATTATAATAAAGGAAGGCTATATACTACTAAATATATAAATAGGTAATACGGCTAGTAAGTTAATAGAGATAGCACTAAACATACTAAAAAAGGTTATAAAAATAGTATAGTATTACTAGGAAATAGCATTATTATTATAGCTAGATATTACTAGGGCGTTTAATACTATTAGCTATAAATAGCTAATCTGTACTATAAAGAAGTTAGAACTGCTAGGGTAGATGGCTAAATAGGCATAGAGCTTTATATTAAAAAAAAGAGTATAATTAGTATTTAATAGACATATTACTAAGAAAATCTAAGTTACTATAGGGGTTTTATAAGAGTTACTAGCGTTTCCTATTCTCTTTCTGCTTTATATTATACTATTATATTAAAAACTAGTGGCAGCAGAATTAATATTAATGTTAGGGTTCTTAAATAATATAAATATTATAGTATATAAAAAAACAGTAAAGGAGATTAAAGTATAACTAAAAAGAGCCTAAAAAATATATAAAAAGTAGTTAAAGAAGTATAAGCTAAGGTTTAACCTAAGAAAGAGTAAGCTAATATACTTTATAAGGAAGAGGTAGGTAATTATAATAATAATCTAACTTAAAAGGATAATAATATAACTAATCTAATTAGCATAATTCCTAGGGGTTTAGATTTACTAGAAGCTTTATTAGTTAACTTATATAAAGAAGGTAAATACTAAATTATTATAATAAAGGTTAGCACTTATAGTACTAGCTATGTTTACATAGGGATGCTAGCTAGAGTATATAAGATCCCTTTATATATAGGTAATAAGAAGTATAATAGCCTATAGAGCCGGGATATACTATACCTAAAGTAAGTTAAAAGGGATAGCATAGGGGGTAGTAAAGGTATTTATAAGGGAATAGAATAAATACTTAAGGTGGGTTATAAGGGCATATAAGGTAATACTAGTAATACTCTTAAAGATAAAAGTAGTAGTACTATTAGTAGACTTATACCTTAATTATATTAAGTAATGATTTTACTAAAGACTTAAGGATAATAGTATAAGTAAGAAGATATAATAGGTATATAATTTAATAGTATTATAGCTATAATGCAAAGGAAGAGGCTACTAATGCAATTACTATAAGGCATTTTCTAATGCCCCCCCCCCCCCTTCCTAGTAGCCTTATAGCTAAATAGGAATTAAAGAGAAAGTGGGAAAAATAGTGAATATAACAAAGATATAAGGCTTAAGTAAGAAGAAAATAGGCAAAAATAATAATAATAAATAAGGAATCTAACTTTAAGAGTATAAAAAAGATAGTAAGTCTTTATAATAGCCTATTAAAGTATAAATCTATAGCCTTAGTACAGCTTTAAATAGAGAAAATAAGGCTAAATGCCTTTCTTTATAATAAACAGGTGTCTAAGGTAATATTATTAATATATTAATACTAGGGAGAAAATAAGAATATTTACTACTTTATCCTTTTTTACCTAAAATATAACTATTTAAGCCTAATTCTAGTAGTGCTTATAATAAGAAACCTATAGAAGCTTAGGGCAGTACTTAATAATAAAAAGCTAGCACTAAATATTATAAAGTAAGTACTCTTAACTAAGTAACTTTAGTAGTATAAATTAGCTAAAGAGCTTTATAAGGTATAGAAAATATATAATATTAATGTTAAAAAAGGGACTAAAGGTAATAGAAATAATAAAATAAAGGAAAAAGAGCTAGATTAGGAGAGGAGGTGCTTATAGGGGGTTTTTACTAATATACTAACCTTTTATATAAAGCATAACTATACTTTTATTATTATCTGTAGTTCTAGGGGAACTAGCAGATATCTTATACTAATAGTTAAAAATAATAAAGACTTTATATTAAAGGCTTAGTAAGAGCTATATAGAAGAATATAGGTTTTCTCTCCTATTTTAGGGTTTTTCCTATATTAAGAAGTTAGTCAATAAACTAGATAGTGGCTCTGGCTACCTAGCATACATAAATAATAAAATAATAATAAACTGCCTATTAAAGTATATCTAGTTAAAAGCAATAATAACTATAAGAGCTAAGGTATATATAAAATAGTTTAAATACTACTTGTAGTAATTTTATAGGTTTTCTTATTAAATTATATTTAACTATAGTTTAAATTAGTTAAGTTGCTTTTAAACTATACTTTATAAGTAAGTAGGGATTAAATAATTAGTCTTTATATTATATTACTTATAAATAGATAGTAAAATAAAATAAATAAACTAAAAGATTTAAGTAGTACTATAAGTAGTTATTACTTTCTCTTAATAGGACTAGGCTAGTTACTTACTAGCATGCTAAATAGCGCTTAACAATTATATATTAATGGTAACCGGTATAAGTGCAAATCGGGCGCTTAAAGGATTCGACATTAAACTAGTACCACGCATACATTAAGAAAACAAGCCCGGTTCACGGGCTACTGCTGTAGGGCAAGCAGCGGAGGCTAAGGAGGTTTAAGAAAAACCTAAATTATACTAGAGTAATATCCTACTAGACATTAGGGGTTATACTAGTAAGGGTAATAATAATAACTACAGGGTTATAAGCAGCTTCTTAGTAATAGGGGGGCAGGGGCCTTAAGTAAGATAAATTATCTTAATATAACTACTATATGAATATAAAATAAATAAAGGCTAAGTTCTTAGTAATAGCCCTATATAGTCCCTTAAGTATACTAATAAGTTTACCTATATTAGTATATTATTATTATTATTCATGTACGCTAGGTAGCTAGAGCCACTATCTAGTTTATCAACTAACTTCTTAATATAAGAAAAACCCTAAAATAGGGGAGAAAACCTATATTTTTCTATATAGCTCCTACTAAGCCTTTAATATAAAGTCTTTATTATTTTTAACCATTAGTATAAGATATCTGCCAGTTCCCCTAGAACTATAAATAATAATAGAAGTATAGTTATACTTTATATAAAAGGTTAGTATATTAGTAAAAACCTACTAGAAGCACCTTCCCTCCTAATCCAGCTCTTCCTTTTCTATTCTATTATTTTTATTACCTTTATTCCCTTTCTTAACCTTAATATTATATATCTACTACACCTTATAAAGCTCCTCTACTAACCTATACTACTGAAGTTACCTAGTTAAGAGCACCTACTTTAAAATATTTAGTGCTAGCTTCTTATTATTAAGCGCTGCCCTAAGCTCCCATAGGTCTCTTATTATAGGCACTACTAGGATTAGCCTTAAATAGTTATATTCTAGGCAGGAAAGGATAAAGTAGTAAATATCCTTATCTCCTCCCTAGTATTAATATATTAATAATATTATTATTATTCATGTACGCTAGGTAGCTAGAGCCACTAACTAGTTCATTAACTAACTTCTTAATATAGGAAAAACCCTAAGATAGGGGAGAAAACCCATATTCTTCTATATAGCTCCTGCTAAGCCTTTAATATAAAGTCTTTATTATTTTCAACTATTAGTATAAGATATCTGCCAGTTCCTCCGGAACTATAGATAATGACAGAAGTATAGTTGTGCTTTATATAAAAGGTTAGTATGTTAGTAAAAACCCCTTATAAGCACCTTCCCTTCTAATCTGGCTCTTCCTCCTTTATTTTGTTATTTCTGTTACCTCTAGACCCTTTCTTAGCCTTAATATTATGTATTTGCCACGCCTTGTAAAGCTCCTCTGCTAACCTGTACTGCTGAAGTTGCCTAGTTAAGAGCACCTACTTTATGATATTTAGTGCTAGCTTCTTGTTATTAAGCACTGCCCTAAGTTTCTATAGGTTTCTTATTATAAGCACTGCTGGGATTAGCCTTAAATGGTTATGTTCTAGGCATAATAGGATAAAGTGGTAGATATCCTTATCTTCTCCCTAGTATTAATATATTAGTAATATTACCTTAGGTACCTGTCTATTATAAAGGAAGGCATTTAGCCCTATCTTTTCTATTTAAAGCTATACTAAGGCTGCAGATTTATGCTTTAGCAAGCTGTTATAAAGCCTTGCTATCTTTTTTATACTTTTAAAGTTAGGTTCCTTATTTGCTACTATTGCTTTTGCCTGTTCTCTTCTTACTTAAGCCTTATGCCTTTACTATATCTACTGTTTTTCCCACTCTCTCTCTAATTCCTATCTAGCTATAAGGCTACTAAGGAGGGGGGGGGGGGCATTAGGAAACGCCTTATAGTAATTACATCGGCGGCCTTTTCCTTAGTGTTATAGCTATAATACTATTAAATTATATGCCTATTATATCTTCTTGCCTATGCTACTATCCTTAAGTCTTTAGTAGAATTATTACTTAATATAATTAAGGTATAGATTTACTAGCAGTACTGCTGCTTTTGTCTTTAAGAGTATTACTAGTATTGCCTTATATACCCCTATAACCCGCCTTAAGCATTTATTCTATTCCCTTATAAATGCCTTTACTACCCCCTGTGCTACCCCTTCTAACTTGCTATAGGTGTGATATATCCTAGCTTTATAGGCTATTATGCTTCTTATTACCTATATATAAAGGGATCTTGTACACTCTAGTTGGCATTTCTATATAAATATAGCTAGTGCTATAAGTGCTAACTTCTACTGTAACAATTTAGTATTTACCTTCTTTATATAGGTTAACTAATAAAGCTTCTAGTAAATCCAAACCCCTAGGAATTACGCTAATTGTGTTAGTTGTATTATTGTTCTTTTAAGTTAGATTATTATTATAATCGCCTGTCTTTTCCTTATAAAGTATATTAGCTTACTCTTCCCTAGGTTAAACCTTAGCCTATACTCCTTTAACTACTTCTTACATATTCTCTAGGCTCTTTTTAGTTATACTTTTGTCTTCTCTGCTGTTTTTCTATATATTATAATATTTATATTATCTAAGAACCATAATATTAATGTTAATTCCACCACTACTAGTCTTTAATATAGTAATATAATATAGAGCAGGAAGATAATAGAAAACGCCAGCAACCCTTACAGAACCCCTGCAGTAACTTGGATTTTCTTAGTAATATATCCGTTAAATGCTAATTATACTCTTCTTTCTAATGTAAAGTCCTGTGCCTATTTAGCCATCTACCCTAGCAGTTCTAACTCCTTTAAAGTGTAGATTAATCATTTATAGCTAATAGTATTAAACGCCCTAGTAATATTTAGCTATAGTAATAATGCTATTCTCTAGTAATGCCATGCTATCTTTATAACCTCTTTTAGTATGCTTAGTACTACCTTTATTAACCTGCCAGCCCTATTGCTTATTTATATATCCGGTAGTATATAGCCTTCCTTTGCTATAGTAGTAATCCTCCTTATAATAGCTCCCTTAATTACTTTTCCTATTATGTTTAATAGCAATATTAGCCTCCACCCCCCTAGTCTGCTTAACTTCTTAGGGGTTTTCCTAGGTTTACATAGAACTACCACCTTTGCTTGCTAAAAGGAGACTAAATAGTATTCTAAACCATAACATGTATTTATAAGGCGTATTAAATATAATATTAAGGCTGCTTTATATAGCTTAAGGAAACCTATTAGCAGCTTGTCTGGCCCTAGGGCTTTCTAACTTACTATATTCTTTATAACTTCTTTAATTTCCTCCTCTATAAACACAGGAACTACCTAATTATTACTATAGTATCTTATCTCTGCCTCTATCTCTAAACCTAAAGCCCTAGCTGCAGATAAAGAAAAGAACCTCTCTGCAAATGCCTTTGCCTTACCCTTGTATATAACCTCTACTATCTCCTCCCTGCTGTTATCTTCTAGCTAAGTTAGTAGTAGAACCTGTTATATCTTAGGAGGAAGTCCACTTTATAGCCAGGCCTAGCGCTCTAGGGTCTGAAGCCTTCCTTTAGACCTAAATAACTTATTAACTGCCTATTGCTAACTACTTTTCTTCTTCTCTAAGATTATATAATTCTGTTTTTCTATAGCTTTTATTAAGGCCTGCTATAATACCTATATTTATTGTTACTACTACTGCCTATTAGCATGTCTTACCTCTGCTATTACATTCTTTACCCTTATATTCTACTAAGGTTATAGTTTGCTATGCCTTTAAGGTTGTTTAGGTGCTACTATATTAGCTATCTCTGTAAGATATTAGGTAAGCTATTATGTATAGTTATTAATTTCCTACTAGTTACATAGCGGGAGCTCTAACCCCTCCTTTCTAAGCCTGTTTAAAGCCTTTACTATAATAAGGTTTTTATCCGCTGTTTTTTAACCCTAAACTAACCCTAGGCTGTTGCTTAATTCCTTGCTTATCCTAATGCTAATAAGCTAAGGCATATAGTTAGATCTGGCAATTTCTACTAGCCTAATAAATTTAATACTAATATTATAAGTAGTCTATACATAGTTAATAGTACTATCCCTACTACTATATTCTCTCCTTATTACTTCCCTAAACAGCATAGCTAGGCCAAGTTGCTACCTTATTATAAATTCTAACATCTTATTATGCCCTTAAGAGATTCAGCTAAATCTATTCTATAAGGGGTGGTATTAGTTAAAGTCCTCTATAAATATACTCTAGCCTTTTGCCTAGGTATTAGTAAAGTGTTATAAAGGTGTCTGCTACTCCCTTTTATAAGCTAGGGAATAAATATTATATACCTTTACTTTATATAGCTTAATACTATACTAATCCTTCTCCCTCCCTATAGTTTAAAGTCCTATCTTAACCTTTTAATATATATAAATTGCTATTCTTCTGCTATATATTACTAATATATAGTGTCCTTAAGATAGATTTAGCAGTATACTATTATAACCTTCTGGTTTCTAAATAGCTATTACCTTAGGGCTAATGTTATACCCTAACGCTAAATATACTAAATTGCTTTTCTTCTGTATATTCTAGTATATAACCTTAATTATATACTCTATTATATGCTTTAGAGCACCCTGGTTAGGCTGGCTCTGGTATTGTTTTGCCCTTTTGTTACGGGATAATCCACAATGTCAGATCCCACATATATAGGACAGATTCATCTGATAGCTAGTAAAGAATAACAACAACCTTACACAATGCACTTGACTATATAACTTAATAATAGTATATATAGGTGCGTTTGATGACCCCTTTATAATAACGTTGATGACAGCTTTACGGTTGCTTCCAACTAACTACGTGACGAACCCACTACGTAACAACTAGTAGTAATTGCTTGCGTTCTTTATGTAAGGTTTTAACTAAAAATTAAGGACTTGCTGCTTTTAGTTAGCAAGACGTATTAAGTTAAATTACTGGATTGCTAGGTCCTGACCAGTAAGGCTGTGACAGCTAAAGAGTTAGGGTTATTGTTATTAACAAGCAAGGCAGTGTGCTAAAACGTTAGATTTACTACCTATAGCAAGGCTATAAGCCAAGAGGTAAGAAGGATTTAACAGAACTTATGTCTGAATTAACAAGTCAGCGCCAGGAATTAGATAACCACTAATTGCACATTACAACTATTACCGAGGGAGAGCTTTACTGTATTTATAAGCTTTATAAATACCTTAAGCAAAATCCTAACCCTCTTAGTCCTAGGGGAAGACCAGTAACTACTAACAACAAGGTTAAGGACCTTTCCTGCCTAAGAAGTTACGAATTCCGGGAAGGAAAGCTTCACTAGACTGCAGAACTACTACAACTAGTTAACCTAGTTCCTATACATTACTTATACTTCAGGGAAGAACTAATTCTAGCACGAAAAACGCTGAAAAAGGCTAAGAAGGAAGGGCTTCTTAAACCATTAGCAACTAAACTTAAGGTAACATTATTAAGGATTAAAACCACCCTGCCTAGGACTATACCTCTCTTAAAACCAGAGACTTTAACAGCTATAACACCCCTTAAAGAGCCAGAAACCTTGCTTATTATTGCACCCGTTAAAGAACCAGAGGCTTTTTAACTTATAGAACCATTAAGCATTAAGGACATCATTCTAACTATGGTTTTTAGTTCTAATCCAGACAATAACCCTAAGGAGACCTTAGGAGGTAACAGGACACAAGAAACAGCTTTATCCAGCAGGAGATAACAGAAACAACTAGCTGTTATTATACAACTCACGTTACTACTAAAGCAGAATCCAGCATTTAGTAAAGAATCCGCAGGAAGCAATAAGTTAGTCTACTATAAGTCTTTTACCTATATAGACTTTTAAAACAATAGAGACCGCAGAGAAACAGGGAACCTTATTATATTAATACGTACGGAAGGGTTCGCAATACCTAAAGATTCAACTAACCCGGATAAGATAATAAATGAGACTATATAAGGGGTAGAAGGTCCGCTAACAACAGAGAATCCTATTATGCCTAAAAGAGAGGAAGAGCGGTTAGCTAGAAAGTTGTAATCTCCTAGGGACCTATAACCCCTTAGAACTAGCAAGGGAAGACAAGTATACTAGGATTTAATAAATACTAAGGAACCATTTAATATTACAGCAGGGCATAAGCTAGAACCCGAAACTAAGAATACTATTAGCAACACCTTAGCTTATAAAATCCTGTGAAGTATTAAGGGAGCAGCCAAAACACAGGAGAAAGTGTACAAAGTAATAAGGGAGATACAGAAGTCATAGATATAAATTAAAGAAAACCTTGCTTACCCTGTGGAAACCGACTTCTAACAACGGATAATAAAAACCTAAGATAATATCTTAAACACTCTAGTTGGCCTTACTTTATAAATAAGGGAGTTAAACTAAATTATAATAGCCTCTATAGACTGGATATAGGCAGGTTGCCAGGACTAACAGTCGAACACAGCGCTAATTACGCAGGAACCGTTTAAACTAATAATAACAGGAGCTAACATGACTTAGCAACTAAACCCTTAGCAGACCAGACCTACCCTACCAGAGCAAATTAGTCAGAATTCCGGTTAGTAAAGGGGTAAAACAATGGTTATAATACCTAAGCCGACAAAGTTTTAAGATTACCTAATTAAGACAAGCAACTTAAGAGAAGCAACAGGGTTTATATAAGGTTACGCTAGTACTAGCAAATCTTACTAACTGGAAGTAATAGACCTCTTACTACATAATTAGGATTCACCTAAATTATAACAGGAGTTTAGACATACGAGTTATTCTAATAATACTAGGACCTCTTTTGACCTACCTTACGCAGTTTTAAACCAAGCTTAATGGTTTCCCCCGGTAAAAAGATATAAGTCTTTATAATAAGTAGGATTTCTATAGCATAAACCGACTACTGGATAAGGAGGCGCTTTATTAAATTCTTAAGTGATAACATTAGCACCCTAATAAGGTTTTCCCCCTAGGGACGTATAAACCTTTAGTCCACTAAATGTCGGACAAGAAGGCGCTTCTCTAAATCCTTAAGTAATAACATTAGCACCTTAACAAGGTTATCCGTTAAGGGACGTGCAAAATTATGCCCTACTAATAACAGAATACTAGTAGTAAAGACAAGACTCTAAGGAGCACAGAGGTTATAAATAAAGGGAGACATACCATACTAGCGCTTAATAATACTAATACTCCTAGTTACTGCCATATCTACCTACATAATAAAGTAATAGGTATGTAGAAGGACCTTCTAAAAACGGCAATATAGGACAACATACAAATCCACCTCTAACTTTCCTATAATAAGGAAGTAGATATGGCTATAAAGTGGATGGTTATAGCAATGGAGCGGGTGGTTACGGAGATAGTTACTACTATACTAAAGAGCCTTATAATAACTAGCTAAGCTAAATACCAGGATACTAGGAACAGGATACCTTCTAACCAGGACATAATTTAGGACAGGATTCTAAGCCTAGAAGGGCTTCTAGAGAGGAAGGGTTAGCAAGTTTAACCTAAAAGATCTAGAACATCAGACTTTTAGACCTAAAACCAAATATAGTGGACATAGGTAATAAATTCATCTTATATAAAGGAAAAACCGCTGTTTTTTCAAACCCTAAGCTTTAGATTTAGGCAGTAAAAGAGCACCTATTTAGAGCACTACTAAACCAGAAGGAGGTGTTACTTTGTAATATCTAGCAACTATTCTATGGAGAAGCAATGACCTAGTACTAATAATACCTAGATAAATCCGAAAAGGAACGGATTTTTACTAGCATCAATAGTGTTATTAAGGTGGTACAAGAAGAATTCCATGTAAGGACGGAAGATATAGTAATAAAGCTTAAGCAGGCTAAGTACACCTAAGAAGATGTTATAAATAGCGTCTCTATTCAGGACTTTATAGCCTGAATCTTTTAGTATACTAAAGCAAACAGAGAGACAACGGATCTATAGCTTCTAGTGCGCTTTAGAATAAAATTATGTCCTAAGCTGAAAAAGCTGTGCCCAGATCCAACTAAGGGCATAAAGCATAACAAATACCTTAACATAGTAAACAGAAAACGCTGTAATTTGTATTAAGAAATTAAGGAGCAATAGAAGTCTTATTACTAGGAAAAGACCAAAGAAACGGTAAAAGCCTACCTTTATAATAATAAATCCTTAGACTTAAACGAATCTAAGGGTAAAAGAGTAGAGGCCTACTAGAATTGCTATTATAAGAACCGTGACCAGAGGAGAGAAGACCGTTTCTAATAGGTTAACTTTTAATGACAATATCCCTACCACATGCGCGTTAGAGAGAGATTAAGCAGCCTAAGGGATTACAACCAGGGAGACTAAAGAAGGCCACTAGTCCTGTACTAGGAATGGGTTTATTAAAATAAACCATAACAGGACCAGGATTGACCTTAAAGGTCCTAGTGGCATAATGATAACAGACTATGCTAACTAGAAGTTAGAAAAGAGGACCCTATAAAGAAGGAAGCAGACCCTTAAACTAAGGAAGGCAGGGCTTATAGCTAAGAAAACTAATCTTAAGGAGACAACAGAGGAAAAGAAAAATCCTTAAAGGAAGAAGATTAAGGAGGGAATTAATCTAAAGAGCAACAGAACCCTTACTAAGGGAATTGATTCTACCTAAGACAATTTAGGCAATAGGAGCGTCCGAACTAGGAACCCTATAAAGTTATGGTTCTGGATGACAATCCTAATACTAGAGAGCAGGAGCAGTATCTAGCAGACTCTGGATACTATTTAGCTGGAGAAGGAAGTCTGTTAGAGGATAATAGACACAACGAGTTTAACTTTATAAACGTATACTTTACTATAAAAGGTAGCGAAGCATACCTAACATTTAACTATAACTCTAACAAAGGGGAGGTTAAATCTAATTTTATTAGCGCTTTTTACGCAGCAGAGAAGGGAGACTCAGACTAGGAGAATCCTACCTCTTTAACCGTAAAGACTAGTAAAATAAAGGCTCCTAACAGAAGAAGGCAGGAAGAGCCTAAGGAAGAGAAGGAAATTATTAAAGCTTTCGCAACTAGAGTTAACATTACACAAGACACCGCACTAAGGCGAAGATCCCTTTAGCAGGGAGGAAACACCCCCTTCACTAATTAATCTTAAAGGGAGCGGCAAAGCTAATTACTAGGAAATTAAGCGGATTATCTCATATAAGGTAAAAATCTACTACACTAAGGGACGAAGCCCTAAGGTAGCTTACCTTGTAAGATAGAAAGAATACACCGCTAAAGACAACTAGTAGATCGACGAAAGTAAGATAGAGGTAAACGCATTAGAGTTAATAAATGAATATCTAAAGGAGCATCCAATTAACTAGGATAAGGAGTATAGGAAGAAGGGGCTCACAAGGCAGGAAGGCTAACAACGCCTTAAGGTCAGCAGGATCCAACATCCTGCAGGACCCCACGTGATCGCTACGGCGGAAGACATGTAACCCCTTTTGCCCTATAACACCACTTACGATTTCATTTCACTTCTTACTTAACCTCTCATCCGTACCTTTTGACACCCCAGATTTCCCGTTTTTTTCTTTATTTTTCGACCTTTAATTCCTAATTTTAACTATTATACACTCCGAGTTATTTTATCTTTTTAACCTTTTATTGTTGTTTTTATATGTTAACGGACTCTTATCATCATTTTTCCGTTTATATGCTCACGACCATTTGCTTACTACTTACCTAAGACCGCTTACCCTAAGCATTTTCTTTTATATTCTAGATAATCTTTCTTATATTACTATATACTACCTTATACTTATTATAAGAACTCGACCACTGTCCTCCAAATATAACTACCCTGGAAGAGTATTATTAGAAATATAAGATAGTAACCGTGCTAAACACTTCGTCTAACGTAGGTAATATAACATAAGGAGCCAACTTATATAATAATAATAGGGACTCTAATATTAAATTTATTAGCTTAATAGCACACTAAGGGATCAGAACCTCTTCTAGCTATATAGGAACCGGAGTAAGATCCATAAGTACTTCTACTATCCTGGGCTAACTAAATAAACTTAATTTCACCTTAATAGTTAGTTATTTTAAATCCGCTAGGAAATGCTACTAGTTCCTAAAGAAGGCAACTAATTTAGATTTATTTAGGATATAATAACACTAGGCTAGTAATGGCATTTAGACTATAGAAAAAGCTATTTACACCTGTTCTAAAGATTTTGCAATATAGGGAGCTAAAATTAATAAGAATATAATTTCTATAGTAAAGACTAATATAATATACCTACTATAGATTAATGTCCTACGTTAGATCTTTAGGATAAATAACTCTATCCTGGCTAATAAATGCCATGAGAATAGTAAACGCCTGGCTGATATGCCTGTTGTTTATAACATCAGAATCCGCATTAAACAGGCCGCTATAAGTTTTATTAACAGAGGACAGGCTGGTAATGCTGCTAGATCTAGAGATTAGTAGCTAGGACTGCTATTAAAGGAAGAAGTCCTTATAGTATAATACTGCAATAAGTTAGGTAGTATAAACGGGTCTATTGCTAGAGCCCTTGCTATAATTAGAAGAACGGACTTACTATCTGTATATAGTTAGAGCATAGGGGTATATATAAACTAGGCATAAGAATTAATAACTAGGGAACAAAATATAACTGCTCTAAAGAAGGAGCTAGCAGACTAACGAAATTTAATCTAAGGCCTGGCTATATAATGTAGCATAACAAGTAAGGCTACTATAAAAAAGTCAATTCTAGACAAAGCTAAGGCAATGTATGCAGACTAGGAATATAAACATTAAATCATAATTCTTAAAGACCGCCTTAGTAAAGTTAAGGAGATAGCTAATGCTATTACCACTATAGTTAATAAGGTAAACACTAATACGGCAGCCTTAAACTAGTTTGCCTAAGAAGTAGCATATAATGTCAGGAAGCTATAAAATGCAGGTAAAAGGACTACCCTAAGCAAGCTAGGCTTAAAGACACCTCTGCTAAAAGGCATAATATTAAGAAGAGGAGTTACACTAGCAAGGCCAAGGCCTGCTTAGTTTACTATAGGAGGATCTCTGTCTTATAATACTAGTGTTAATATTGCTAAACAGGCCTTAGGACCTGCCCGCAAGACAACGCTAATAATAGTGCAGTCTGGCAAGGGTCCACTAAATCTAAGCATTAAGGCTAGGGATCTAAGAACGCCAGACAAAAGACTAGTTGCTAGTAATAGCCCTTAAGAGAATAATAGCACTAAACAACAACAAATAACAAACCTAGAGCTCACAGACAATAAAGCCGTAACATCTACTAATATATGGTAAAAATTAGTTATAGACTATTAAGGATATTGCTTTAGGAATAGTAGGGATAGTTTAGCTTAGAAAGGTTTTCTTTTGTTTTCCTTTATTTTATTGTTCTCTGCAGTTAAAAAGAGGATTGTTATAGATTAGCTATTTTATTTTATTTGTTTTCTATTCTTAGCACCTAATGTAGAATGCCTATAGTTTAATTTCTCTTTATTATTTCTGCTACTAGCTATGCTGGACCCTATGGGATAACCAGAATGGTTATCTTTAAAGGAAGGGCACTTGTTACAGGATAATCCATAATGTCGGATCCTATATATATAGGACAGATTCATCTAATAGCTAGTAAAGAATAACAATAACCTTACACAATGCACTTGACTATATAACTTAATAACAGTATATACAGGTGCGTTTAATGACCCCTTTATAATAACGTTGATGACAGCTTTACGGTTGCTTCCAACCGACTACGTGACGAACCCACCACGTAACAGTAGCTGTCGGAATCGCTCGTATGGATAATGGAAGGGATACGCCGTATTAACCAGGAATTGTGGGTTGCATACAAAATGCACGCACCCTAATTAGCTGGATTATAGGTTATGTAACATGGGGCTGTACCGTGGCTATAATACTATACCTCTACATTATAGCCTACTTCTTCCCTATTTTAGAGATATAGATGAATTAATTATTAAACCCCCCCCCCTTACGGTTGTGCTGTAGCATACCTATAACCTAAGCGTTACTAACACTAATCAGTAGTTGCTAATAACCATAGATTTACTAGGTTATATATAGAAGAGACTCGTCCGAATGCTTTTACTTATGTAACTACAAAAAATTCCAACGTTATACTAACTAAAGGATTATTTCTTTAATTATTAACTTTTACTACTTATTTATAATTATAAGAAGACTTAACTCTTATAGATTTTCTTCCTTATTATTAACTATTACTTGTCTATAATTAAAACCAGATCTTTACTATTATTTACAGAGAACCAACGCCAACTGCTTTAATTAGCACTAAATACAAAGCTTAACCTAAAAACACTAAAATATCATTAAGCCAAGGAAAAATAGATGATTTTAATAAATAACTCTAAAAGGATGTCTATAGAAGAGAACTTCTAAAGAGCACCCTACTTTAAAAACTTTATAAATACTGTCTAATTCTATTCTTAAATTAAACTAAGTTAGTTAATAACATTAATGTTAATACAGCTACTAAGCAACAGATTAATGACCGTATTATATATATAATTAACTACTACATTCTTAATAAAGGAAAAGGTTGTAACCTCCTTATTAACTTCTAACGAGATTATAAAAATAAGACAAAGGATACTTTTAATAAAATTAATAATAATCTTAAGTATACCCTTTGTAATTACCTTAATAATAATAGTGTTGAAATAGCTAAAGGATCGAGATCGAATGTCTCTAAAGATCTTATTAATATTTTAAATATTAACCCTAACACAGATTACAAACCTTTACTAGAAAAAGCAACTAGGAAAGGAAAAGAAACTTAATAACTAGAATTTTTTAATAATAAGGACTTTAATAACATTAAAGATTTTTATTTAACTAAAGACCCTTAACCAGAACTATAAACCCCAACTAGAACACTTTCTAACAGCGATTAAAAAGCCCTTAATACTCTTAAGAGACTTTACCAGAAAAAAAAAAAATATTCTAGAGAAGTGTATGACTTTATTAATAAGAAGTTATTATATTTTAAAGAGAAATGTTCTTAAGTAGGAGTTTCCCCCTTACTTTACTTAAAAGCTTTCTTTATTATGCTTTAAGGTAAAGCTTATATATACTTCCTTAAATACTTTAGGGCAAAGATAATCCTATTTAAAGAAATGACTTAGAATATTAGAAATCACTTTAAAACACCTAAGAATAAGAGCTTCTATAAAACACAATTTACTGATTTATACCTTCGCTATATTATTATAAAACATCTAATAAAGAATAAGTTAGAATGCTTAGAAATTCTTCTTAACTAACTTATAAAGATATTTAATAGCCTTTATAACCCTCTTAAGTAAGATACAATCCTTCTTTATTAAGTACAACAAGCAATAGAAAATGATAATGATTTTTATAATGCTAAATTTAAGAATATGCCAACCTTTAAAGGATTTGTTAGTAATCTTTAAAATTGCCTCTTAGTAATGGATATACTACTAACCTCTATAAGTCAGTTACGAACAACTACTAATAATAATGCCCTTATTACCTAGTCTATAGACTAAAATACTAACATAGTAATGTTCATAAACTAACGCTATTTACAAGCTATATATTATAAAAAACCTTAAGCTAGAGCAAGCTTAAAGAAATGCTTTATATACTATAAAGAAGGATGTTAGTTAACTAATTATCCTGCCTTTAAGCAAAAGAAAGTAAAAGCAACTTAGTGAAATAATAGAAAACACCAGAAACCACCCTCTAAACGCTAATACCATGCATTTCTATAGGCCTATAAAGGCGAAATAGCCTAACTTACTACTACTAATAATAGTAGTAAGGATAAATATAAAAAAGCCGCTTAAAACGCTGCTTTCCTTACTATTAACAAAAAAGAGGAACTAGACAATAGAGAGGCTTATAATACTCTCTCCTTTATAGTATTCTTTATATAAGCACTAAATCCCCCACTCTTTTTAGTATTAACTGTAAACTTCTTATAAGATAATGCTTTTAAATATACCTTATTTCTTAAGGACCCCTATAACTATAATAGTAATGAACAACCTTAATAATATATGTATCTTATAAATACGAGATATATAGCAGATACATTCTACAGTATACTCCTAGATACAGGAGCATTAGGAATTTCAACTGCTAGCTAAGGCTAAGTCAACGCTCTAATGAAAATTATAAAGAACCTTATAATTAAGCATTCTTCTAACTAAAGAACCATTACCTTTAAAGCCGGTACTGCGACTTTAACTGGTATTTTAAAGCTTCCAAGCTGTATGGGATGGTTTAAGGTATTAACATTACCTACGTAATAAGCACTACTCTAAATATCATCACTAACCGATTAAACAAGCTAAAGGTTCTAATAATAATATGCACTAACTCTTTCTTACTATATGAATGCATTATTAAGCTAGGGATAATAAAGGAAAAAAAGCTAATGATTAATATTATGGCTTTAAGACAGTTATATAAGAGGAGGGAAGTAGCTGAGATATAATGGATTAATAGCAATGATAATCCTGTGGATATAATAATAAAAGCTTTACTAAATAAAGCTCTTAAGACCTTTATAATAAGAAATAAAGTCTAAATTCATATAGAAGAATAGGTCAAAAGACCTATTACAAGAATTGCCGCGGAAGCCGCCGCCAGAGCCGCTAAAGATTAAAAAAGTCCTAATTCCCTACTAAATTTAATAACAAATTAAGCGCCTGGTAAAGAGTTTAAATTTAATGAATTCGAACGCGATTATAAGCGCCTAATTTAGTAGGATTAAACGCAGGAATTACACCCTTTAGCCCCCTCCCCTATAACACTCTTTGCCTCCATAACCATTTGGCCTGGACTAACAAAAGTCATTCATTTAAAGGATGTTTTTCGCTTTATTACTTGTTTATTAATATCTGATTATTAGGGCGTTTTATGTATTTTTAAAGCGATTCCTCTTTTTCTTTAATAAAGAGAGAATTTGCAAGTATTAGAATTGCTTGTATAAATAATAGAAGGGATACGCCATATTAACTAGGAATTATGGGTTGCATATAGAATGCACGTACCCTAATTAGCTGGATTACAGGTTATGTAACATGGGGCTGTACCGTAGCTATAACACTATACCTCCGTATTATAGCCTGCTTCTTCCCTATTTTAGAGATATAGATGAATTAATTATTAAACCCCCCCCCCTTACAGTTGTGCTGTAGCATACCTGTAACCTGAGCGTTACCAACAGTAGCCATCTTAGCCTTACTTTTTAATAAAAATAGCTGTTTAAATTGTTTAAAGTTAGGCTAATAGGAATATAAAAAACCCTATATTTTATATAAAAGATTTACTTATAGTAGTATAGCTATTATACCTACTATTTACTTATATATTAATAAAGGCTATTTTATTAAATAGAACTAATAGTAAAAAAAAGATTAGAGTTTATTTTCTTTTTTATTTATTTATATGCCTTTTATAGTAATTATAATAGCTAACTATTATTTTCCTCCCCCTTACTAAGCCTTAAGCTTAAGGGCTATCTTTTTTTAAGTTATTTTTAACTTTAAACTTAACCTAGGGTATAGTTATATTAACTATATATATATTAGTCTTTAGAGAATATATAAGGAGAAGGTAGTATGCCTTTAATTAATATTTAGTGACTTTATAGTATAAGCACTATTTATTATTATATTATAATTATATCTCCTTTACTAAAACCTACTTAGTATATATCTTTTACTGCTTAAAAAAGAATATAATACTTATACCTATTATTTCTATATTACCTTCCCTATCCTAGGACATAGCTAAAGGGAATTTAGTTATTATATAGTATTAAGCCTTTAAGTATTCTTTTATCTTATAAGATTTAAGATTAAGAGTAATGCTTTATAGCCTCTTTACTACCTAAAAATAATTTATATAAGGGATGTTATATTTTATATAATAGTTCTATATCTTCTTATTTAAAGCTATATATAGTTTAAATAGTTTAATAAATTCTGCCTAATAATATCTTCTTACTAAGACTAGCTTTTGCTTAAAGTAAATAAAAAAATTATTAAATTTCTCTTTAGGTTATTATTTAACCTAATCTAGTTTAATAGTAGTATACTTTATTTAATAAGAATCTAGAAATAAGGTATTAAGATATATTAGGAACTCCTTTAAAGTATAATTAATAAATTCTCCTATTTTAAAAAAGGGTAAAACCTAAGCCTAAACCTAAGTTAATAAGTATTAGTAAATAAAACACTATTTATTTTAATTATTCCTAATAAAGGCACTATTTACCTTAAGTTTATAAGCTAAAAGGCTTTTTTATACTAGATATTTAATCCGGTTTCCCTTATAAGGGTTACTTATATTAATAGGCTTTTTCTTTAGTTTTACCTTTATTAAGGCTACTTACTATCTACCTATGCCTAAGGTACCCGCATTAGTATTAAAAGATATAGCTAAAGTAGATGCTATTTATAGCTATTATTTTAGCTTAGTAATTTTACTTACTATATTCTTATTTATTATTTCCTATGCTATTACTATATTTTAAAGGTATAGCAGCTCCTATATAGCACTAGTCTTAGCTAGGTTAGCTATAGTATTATATTATATTACATCTATTATTATTCCGTTTATTATAAGTATAACCTCTGTATTATATCTATTAAAGTTTCTAGAGTAAATAATAAAAGGATAAATAATATATATTATAGTCTTACTAGAATGTAACTATAAAGCTAGTAACTTAAATAAGAATATTATTTATAAAGAAAAAGAAAAGGAAAAGATTTATCTAATTCTAGTAACTCTTTCTTTATAGTTATGTGTATAACTATGGCCTAAGCTGCTTACGTATTGCTAACGTAAAGCCCTCCGCTTTCCGGCTGTGTAGATCCAAGCTTCGAGCTCGAATCCATTACAATTTAAAAGCATTATCCTATAAGAAGTTTATAGTTAATGCTAAAAAGAGTAGGGGATTTAGTACTTATATAAAAAATACTATAAAGGAAAGAGTATTATAAGCCTCTCTATTATCTAGTTTTTCTTTTTTATTAGTAGTAAGAAAAGCAGCGTTTTAAGCGGCTTTTTTATATTTATCCTTACTACTATTATTAGTAGTAGTAAGTTAGGCTATTTCGCCTTTATAGGCCTATAGAAATACATAATATTAGTGTTTAAAAGGTGGTTTTTAGTGTTTTCTGTTATTCTATTAAGTTGCTTTTACTTTCTTTTACTTAAAGGTAGGATAATTAGTTAATTAGTATTCTTTTTTATAGTATATAAAGTATTTCTTTAAGCTTGCTCTAGCTTAAGGTTTTTTATAATATATAGCTTATAAATATTATTAGTCTGTAAACATTATTATATTAGTGTTTTAGTCTATAAACTAAGTAATAAGGGTATTATTATTAATAGTTATTAGTAGTTATTAGTAACTAACTTATAGAGGTTAGTAGTATATTTATTACTAAGAGGTAATTTTAAAGATTACTAATAAATCCTTTAAAGGTTAGCACATTCCTAAATTTAGTATTATAAAAATCGTTATTATTTTCTATTGCTTATTATACTTAATAAAGAAGGATTATATCTTATTTAAGAGGGTTATAAAGGCTATTAAATATCTTTATAAGTTAGTTAAGAAGGATTTCTAAGTATTCTAACTTATTTTTTATTAGATGTTTTATAATAATATAGTAAAGGCATAAATTAGTAAATTATGTTTTATAAAAGCTCTTATTCTTAGGTGTTTTAAAGTGATTTTTAATATTCTAAGTTATCTCCTTAAATAGGATTATCTTTACTCTAAAGTATTTAAAAAAGTATATATAGGCTTTACCTTAAAGTATAATAAGGAAGGCTTTTAGGTAAAGTAAGGGGGAAACACCTATTTAAGAACATTTTTCTTTAAAATATAGTAACTTTTTATTAATAAAGTTATATACTTCTCTAGAATATTATTCTTTCTTTTAGTAAAGTCTCTTAAGAGTATTAAGGGCTTTTTAATTATTATTAGAGAGTGTTCTAGTCGGGTTTTCTGGTTTGGGTTAAGGGCCTTTAGTTAAATGAAAATCTTTATTATTATTATTAAAGTCCTTATTATTAGAAAGTTTAAGTTATTAAACCTCCTTTCCTTTCCTAGTTGCTTTTTTTAGTAAAGGTTTATAATCTATATTAGGGTTAATATTCAAAATATTAATAAGATCTTTAGAGATATTTAATCTTAATTCTCTAGCTGTTTTAATACTATTATTATTAAGGTAGTTACATAGGGTATACTTAAGATTAGTATTACTTTTATTAAAAGCATTCTTAGTTTAATTTTTATAGTTTTGCTAGAAGTTAATAAGGAGATTATGCTCTTTTCCTTAGTTAAGAATATAATAGTTAATTATATATATAATACGGTTATTAATCTGTTATTTAGTAGCTATATTAATATTAATATACTTAACTAACTTAGTCTAATTTTAAGATAAAATTAGGCAGTGCTTATAGAGTTTTTAAGGAAAAGTGCTCTTTAGGAGTTTTTTTCTATAAATATTTTTTTAAAGCTGTTTATTAAAATTATTTATTTTTCCTTAGCTTAATGATATTTTTAGTATTTTAGGTTAAGTTAAGTTTTGTGTTTAGTACTAATTAAAGCGGTTAGCATTAGTTCATTCTCTGTAAATAATAGTAAAGATCTGGTTTTAATTATAGATAAGTAATAGTTAATAATAAGGGAAAAGATCTATAAGAGTTAAGTCTTCTTATTATTATAAACAAGTAGTAAAAGTTAATAATTAAAGAAATAATCCTTTAGTTAGCATAATATTAAAATTTCTTATAGTTATATAAGTAAAAGCGTTTAGACAAGTCTCTTCTAAGTATAACCTAGTAAATTTATAGTTATTAGTAACTACTAATTAGTATTAGTAATATATAGGTTATAAGTATGCTATAGTATAAATATAAAGGGGGGGTAAAGTCTAATAATTAATTCATTATATATTTTAAAAGGAAAAAGAAGTAAGCTATAATATAAAGATATAGTGTTATAGCTATGTTATAGCCCTAGGTTATATAACCTATAATCCAGCTAATTAGGGTGCGTGTATTCTGTGTGCAATCTATAATTCTTAGTTAATGCGGCATATCCCTTCCATCCTCCATACGAGCGATTCCAACAGTTTTTTTATTTTACTCTTTAATATAAGTACTAGGGTTTCTAGCTATAGTATAATATCTTATACTATAATAATACTAAAGCTGCTTTTATTTTTATTCAGTTTATCTAATACCTATATAGTTATTATATTAATATAGCTACTTACTTATATATTTATTTTTTAGGTTAATATTTTTACTAAGCTAATAGTTTACTATTCTTATAAAAAAAAGCAAATATTTTATTATAGTTAAAGGTTTACTAGTAAAGTAAAGGCTATAATTAAGTATACTTAAAGCTAGATAGCTATAGGTAGGGTTAATAATATAAATATTATATTTACTAGCCTTTTTATTTCTTTATAAGGCCTGTTCCCCTATATACCTATGTATAGCTAGGGCGTGGCTCGCCCTAGTGGGTCTCCGTACCCTTACGCTCTTATCTCGTGACTCTCCTGACAGGAAGCTTATAAATATTATTAGTTAGTAAATAAGACTATATTAGTGCTTAGGGTAGTGCTTTAAGGTTAGTACTTATTTTCTCTTATAATTTATTAGCTTATAAATAATTTTAAAATAGGTTCTATTATATTATTTATTATAAGGTAGTAGTAAATATTACTAACTATGCCTTTATAGATATTAGTTTAAATATAAGTTATTTAGTTAAATTTAGGGCTATTTTAAACAGATATTTCTAGTTAGTGTCTAAGGATTATATCTTTCTTAAAGGGGTAGTAAAGACTATTAAATAGGTTTCAGAGCTATTAAATTATTAATTTTAAATATTTAAGTTTAGTCTTTATTAGATTTTCAGCTATAATATAATAAAACTTTATCTTTTAAAATTATATTTAGTAGAATTTTTAATTTTCTTTAGTCTTAAAGTTTTCCTTTATTTACTTAGTTATTATATTAAATAAAATAAGTCTTTTACTAAATTTCTTAAGGTAATACTTATAGGCATTAATTATAAGTATTATTAATAGTATAAATTGATATAACTTAGGCGAAATTCCTTATATTATATAAATATCCTTAAAGATTAAGACTTTTAAATATATAAAGTTAAAAAGTGCTTTAAAATACTTATTTTCCTTATTATAAACTCTAGTAAGAGAGTTTAAGGCTTTTTAGTTTATATTAGTGATTTCCTTTAATATAATTTATTATTCGAAGGGAGAGGGTATTATTATTTTGTTAGTAGGAGGGTTAGAAGGGTTAGGTAGGTTAGGAGGTTTAGTTGTTATTAATATTATTATGTTAATAGTGTTGTTTCCTATCAGGAGCTTTTTATTAAGAAAGAAGACAGAATTATTTATACTAACTAAATTAGTAAGTACCTAGTTAATTAGTCTTTATAATTCTTTTTATATATTAATTCCTTAATCTTAAAGAATATCTTAAAGTACTTATTAAACCTTAAGGGTAATCTTTTTAAAAATATTAGCATTTTATTCTTTAAAGTTTTCTTAATATATAAATAAAAATCTAGTACCTTACTGTCACGGTTAGAGGTCTACTAGTGGAGTAAAGGCTGTAGTCAAGCGTACTTAGAGCTAGATAGCTATAGGTAGGGTTAGTAATGTAAATACTATATTTACTAGCCTCTTTATCTCTCTATAAGGCCTATCTCCTTATATACCTATATATAGCTAGGGCATAGCTTGCTCTAGTAGGTCTTTATACTCTTATGCTCTTATTTTATAACTCTCTTAATAAAGTGCTTCCTCTTATCTATAATTACCCTTAATTACTATAAGTAATTCTAGGCCTTAGTCTCTGCTCCCTTATAACTCCCTTATTATAACCTAGCAAGCCCCTTTTCTTAAATACATAACTTATATATTATTATTTATTATAACTTTACTAAATATATATATATTATACTAAGCCTACCCTGCTTTCTGTCTTTTTAATAGTAAATCTAATCTTATAATAACCTTATAATAAGGCCTTTACTAGGTTCTAGCTTATACTTATTCTTAATATTAACTCTATAATATTACTAAGCCTGCTAGACCTAAAGCTATTCTTTCTTATTACTTATAATTTACTTCTAACTCTCTATTATTATTAAAGCTACTATACTCTACTTATATTAGCTTTATAGCTTACTGCTTTATTATAATATTAACACTACTTATAAAAAAATCACTCCTAAGTACCTTAGTACTTAATTATATAAATAACATTATTAATTTAGGCATATGCGTTGGATTAGTAGCCTAATTATCTAGCTATAAGAAAGTCTTTTCCCCTCTTTTTTTAGCCTGTTTTTTCCTTTTTTCTTTATTATTATTTACTTATATATTATCTCTTATTACTACTATATCTTTACTTTCTTATAGCTTAGCTACTATTATTACTTCCCTTTTATTAATATATGTATAGATTTTAACGTTATTATTATTTCTTTTATTTATTCTATTTATTTAGTAAGTTATATATTTAATACTATATATATACTACTTGCTTATAGCTAATAATTACTAGTTATTATGCCTTATACTAGTTAATCTCCTACCTCTTTTTTTATAGCTCCCCCTTTTACTCTTAGTAAGCTAAATATTATAATACCTATTTTTAAAGTTAGTTAGTATATTATTTAAATACTTATGCCCTTAGGCTATAGCTAACTTACTACTAGGGTTTAAAAAATTCCTTATTATTATTATAGCTATATAGTAATAACCTAGTAAATCTTCCCTAAGCCTAATAATACTAAGCCTATTTACCTTCTTAAGTATATTACTATCTCTAAGCCTTATAAAAAGATATATAATAGTAAGTATACTACTTATACTCTACTATTCTATTACTAATTATTATAGCCTATAGTATAAAATGCTCTTATTACTTTTAAAATAATAAGGAGTATAGTAGTATTAGTTCCTTATAATTATTTTTATTTTAGTTACTACTAACTAGCTGCTAAATGCCTGCTTAAATTAGTATTTTTTACTAGAAAATGTTTAAAGAGATAAAGAAAAAGACTAATAGTATCTACTACTATTAAATGCTTATAAGTTTATTACTTAATTATAGTTAATCTGCTGCTAATAATTCCTAAGGTATTATAAGTATATAAGCAAATTTAGCTACTATAATAGCTAAGGCAAAAAATTCTAATATTTATAAACATACATAATGTATATATCTTTAAATAAATATTAAGCTTAAGCTTAAAAATAATAAGCATACTATAATCTTATAAGGCATTACTTATATTACTATACTTATATAAATAGAAATTACTAACTACCTATAATATATTTATATATATAGTAAAAATATATATATTTTCTAGTCTATTTATAACTTTATAATAGCTAACTTATTACTAGCTATATAAGCCTACTATAAGAGAAATTCCTCTTACTATATATATTACGCCTATAACTATCTCTTATACTATATTAGAATTACTTAGCATTAAATCTAACTTTATAAGTGCTAATAACTTTAATAATAGCTCTAAATAAGAGTAGCTTATTAGTAGTAAGATTATAGTGCTTTTAGTAGCTATTAGTCTATTATTAATAAAGATAAGTATTTTTAAGTATTACTAATATCTTTTATAATATATTATATATATACTTTACTACCTTACTATTATTTTCCTTTCATAATCTATTATAATATCTTATATATTAAAGTTTCTTTTTAGTACCTAGGAATTCTTTAATTTATTATAGCCTTTCTACTTTACTAAGTATTTATACTACTTACCTTAATACTTATATATTATAATTTACTTAACCTTATATAATTCTTAGTTATAAATAAGTAGCTATAATATTACTATAGCCTTATTAGGATTTAGACCTTTATATAGCTCTAAACTTATAATATTAAATACATTATATAGGTATATATTATCTAAAAGCTCTAAATAGTAGGCTAGTTTATATATACTTACTTTCTTTAAAACCTTAAAAGGTCCTTAATACTTTACTATAAGCTTCTTACTTAGTTATTAAAGGTTAATATTCTTAGTTAATAAAAGCATATAATTACCTAGTAAAAAACTTATTAAGCCTCTTTTCTTATTATAATACTTTATATACTATTCTTAAGTTATATATAATAGCTGCTTAGTTACCTTATATTATTATTATAATTCTTATATCCTTATATCCGCTTATATATTTATAATATCTATTACCTTTATAATATAGTCTAGGCCTCTTAGCTAGTAACCTTATAATAACTCTACTAAAAAGTAGCTATAAGCTAAGTGCTTACTAGTATTATAAGCATATTAAGCTAAATATAAGTAGTCTTTCTAGTTTATTTACTTTTATACTCTAAATACTTTAAAATAGTACTCTAGGACTTAATTAACTTTTTTTATTTATTTATTTATTTATAGGTAAAAAGTAGTACTAAGTAATTACTTAGTTACTAGTAAGTAGTAAAAAGTTCTTTAGAAACTACTAGTAAATATTATCTTTTTATCTAAAATAATCCCTTTTAGCATACTATAGTCATTAAATATATATTTAAGGAAAATAATAATAAGGTTACTACTTATTATTCTTATAAATATAGCTATATATAGTGCATATTTTAAGAATTAATCTATAATAATAAGAATTGTATTATGCTCCTTTTTGCTAGCTTATTTCATTAAGGGGAGGCTAGTAATAAAGTCTATAAAAAGCTCTTAAAAAGGTTTACTAAGAATTAGTAATATAATTAACTTACTATAAGGTTAGTATAACCTAGGCTTATTAACTTAATAGTTTAGGCATAAGCTTATACAGTTTTTTATATCTTTTTATAATTCTAGCTAGTAATACTATTTAGCTACTTTATAAATTATCTTACTTATACCCTAGTATCTTATTATAAGATTATTATAAGTAAGCATTAGAATTTTTATATATATCTTTACTAGTATATATACCCTTATATTAAAATATAGTAAACTATTTTTATTAATTATTTAGTGCTTCTTAACTATTATATTACTACTACTAAGCAGTGCTATTTACATTTCATATAATAGATATAATTTTTATACTTTTTAAATTACTATTATAATAGGTTTACTTACTAGCTCTTTAGTATATTTAATAGCACTTTATTTTTTAATTACTATTAGTCTTACTATTAGATTACTATATACCTATATAACTTATATTTATAAATATATAGCTAAAGAGGTCTTCTTACTACTAGCTTACTTTAAACTCTTAAATACTATATTATTAAATAGGGTTACTATTAATATACTACTTAAATATATAGCTCTTATACTGCTCTCTCTTTATATCTCTTATAATAAGGCCTTTATACCTTAGAATACTATTATATATACTACCTTATTAGTACTATTATTACTCTGCTCCTTCTTTATAAACTTATTTAAGAATATTAGTAGGTATAATAACTATACCTTTATTATAGCTACTTTTAAGAAATAGTCTGGTTTTTAAGATAATTTATTAGCTAGGTTTAACTTCCCTAGCTTATACTTAATTATAAAATCATATAAATAAAGTTTATTTAATATTATAACCTATTTACTAAAAAGCTTTAGTTTTATTACTAGGTATTTATAGTTTAAGTAATTAGTAATTACTTTTATTAAATACTATAAGTAAGCTAAGTAATATCTCTATATATAAAAAGCTTCTTATATAGCTAGTAGCTTAGTATTAGGTATTGCATAATAGAGTTCAGGACCTAATAACTTTCATAATATATATGTAACTAAGTGCTAATTACTTAATACTAATATTACTAATACTATACTTGTTGGAATCGCTCGTCTGGATGATGGAAGGGATACACGATAGTAACCGGGAATTGTGGGTTATACGCACGATGCACGTGCCCTAATTAGCTGGATTACTATGTTATGTAACCTAGGGCAGTACTATAGCTATAATACTATACTTCTGTATTATCCCCCTCTTTTTCCCCTTAAGATAATTATAATAAGAATAGAAATCAGACCTTTATTACCCCCCTGTATTATTATTACAGTATATCGCACCCTGTAAAACCATTACTAATTAGTGGTTATTATAACTATAGATTAGCTAGGAATTAATAAAAGAGACGAACTTCTGATATAACGTACTTATTTACTTAATTGTATAGAATCCGTTGTTTATGCTACCTAAAAGCAAATTTTTCTATTATTATTAACTTTTACTACTTATCTATAATTATTAAGAAGTTTTTTTATGGAATTTACCCCTTATTATTAACATTTACTACTAGTCCACGATTAAAGTATCTTCTTTGCTATCTATTACGAAGAAAACACTAAAAATGGCTTTAACTTCCATTACTAAAGCTAATTAACCCATTTAAGACTTCCTTCCTATAAAACTCTAAAAGTATTCTTAATACTTTACAGAGAAATAAGCTAAAGCTAATAAATAAATTAACCCTAAAAAAGCTATAACTTCTAAACTTTATAATAAATTTACCTACTATATTAATAAGTATAAATCTAGTAACTAGTAAGGTACTAGATTTTTATTTATATACTAAGAAGACTTTAAAGGATAAACTGCTAATATTTTTAAGAAAATTACCCCTAAAGTCTAATAAGTATTTTAAGATATTCTTTAAAACTAAGGAATTAATACGTAAGAAGGATTATAAAGACTAATCAACCAGGTACTTGCTAATTTAGTTAGTATAAATAACTCTATTTTCTTTCCTAATAAAAAGCTCCTAATAGGAAACAATACTATTAATATGTTAATATTAATAATAACCTTACCTCCCTCTAACCCTCTTAACCCTCCTACTAAAGAAATAATAATAGAAATAACAATCCCCTCTCCCCTAAAATAACAAATAATATTAAAGAAAATCACTAATATAGACTAAAAAGCCTTAAACTCTCTTACTAGAGTTTATAATAAGGAAAATAAGTATTTTAGTATACTTTTTAACTTTATATATCCTAAAGTCCTAATCTTTAAGGATATCTATATAGCATAAGGAATTTCGCCTAAGTTATACCTGTTTATACTATTAATAATACTTATAGGCAATGCTTATAAGTATTACCTTAAGAAATTTAGCAAAAAACTTGTTTTATTTAATATAATAA
Organism: Aciculosporium take MAFF-241224; assembly: GCA_000222935.2. Taxonomy (NCBI): domain Eukaryota; kingdom Fungi; phylum Ascomycota; class Sordariomycetes; order Hypocreales; family Clavicipitaceae; genus Aciculosporium; species Aciculosporium take. Next base: position 101,266 of record AFQZ01000030.1, read on the forward strand.
CTAAGTAAATAAAGGAAAACTTTAAAACTAAAGAGAATTAAAAATTCTACTAGATATGATTTTAAGAGATAAAGTTTTATTATATTATAGCTAAAAATCTAATAAAAACTAAACTTAAATGTTTGGAATTAATAATTTAATAGCTCTTAGACCTATTTAATAGTCTTTACCCCCCCTCTAAAAAAGATATAATCCTTAGGTGCTAACTGGAAATATTTATTTAAAATAGCCCCAAATTTAACCAGATAACCTACGTCTGAACCAATACTTATAAAGGCGTAGTTAGTAATATTTACCGCTACCTTATAATAAAAGATATAATAAAACCTGTTTTAAAATCATCTATAAGCTAATAGATTATAAGAGAAAGCAAGTATTAGCCTTAAAACACTACCCTAAGCACTAACATAGTCTTGTTTACTAACTAATAATATTTATAAGCTTCTTAACCCTAAAATAAAGCTAGATCTAAGAAATGCTTTATCTATTACAAAGAAGGATATTAGTTAACTAACTATAAGCTCTAGATTATTAGTTTACTGCGATATTATTAAGATACGCTGCATTAACTAGGAATTGTGGAAAGTTAAGAACCCTGAAAAACACCGCGGATATGACGTAGTATTACGCCTAAAACAGAAAAGAAGCACAGAATTAAATTCCTTATTATTAATTACCCCCCCTAGTAATAGTGTATTACGTAAGGGGAGTAAGTAGTATAAGGGGCATAATAATTAATAAATTTTCACGTGGATCTATAACTAATAAAGGACAGGGTACTACCTAGGAAGAAATATAGCCTTAAAAAGAGAATTCTAAAGTAATAGTAGTATAGGAAAAACTAAAGAATAAAATAAAATTACTAAAGGAATTAATAATAAAAGTTATTCTAAAGATAAAAATAATAAAAGTATAAGCTTTTATTAAAACTATTATATAAATTACTATAAATATAAAAGGAAAGATAGCCTAAATAAGAACTAGCACAGAAGGCCTATAGGCTTTAATTATAAAGGCAGTTAATAGTAAGGTAGAAACTATAGTTAAGAAGGCAGTTAAGGAGGTAATAAAGGCTATTTCTAGGACTAAATTAGTAGTTAAGGGGACTTAGGTAACTATTATAGCTTATAGAGTTATAGGGCAGAAGATAATAATCCCTCTAGCCTAAACAGAGGGTATAGTAATACCAGCCTACTATTACTAGAAAGTAATAGTAAAAGAAAATACTATTAGTAAGGCAGTTAGGAACAGATTACTAGGGGAGATTATAAAGGCAGTAAATAGGGCTATTAGTATAAAGAAGGCAGTAGTAGCATACTAACTATAGAGTAAAGACATAGTTATTATATTTACTAAAGCAGGGAGGAAATAAAAGGAAAACACAGCCTAGGTAAGAGTTGCCTTTAAACCTAAGGCGAAAGTAAATAAGAAGATATTTAGTATAATTATTAAGGGATTCCTAATATAATTAATAAACCATATTATAATTAAGGATATAAGGAAGAACATTAAAAAGGAGAATGGTTTAAACACAGCAAAGATAATAGTACAGAAGCTAAAGGGATTAGTAATAAGGGCACTACTAGTAGTTAGTATTAAGGGCACTAAGGCAGTGAACTGCCTATGCTACAGGGGAATAGTATACTAAGCAGAGATTTTTAATGCTAAGCTATATAATAAAATAATCCACCTAAAGCAATATTATAACTACTATAAGATTAAGCATATTATTAGGTACTATAAGGAGGAAGCAAGATGTAGCAGGTATACTACTAGAAAACACCCTAAGGAAGAGAGGACTTACCTAACATTAATAGGTAAGGTACGGGAGAGATGCCTAAATTATACAGGGGCATACTTAGTATAGTCTCGGCTATACTTAGTAAGTAATAATAGATAGCAGCAGGCTAGGGAGGCTTATGCCATAAGGCTGCTATTCTTCTACAGCTATTAGCTAGAGGTTACAACAGCTGCCACAGGTAAGGGTTATTATAGAGAAGAGACCGGGGGACTAATAGAAAGGCAGCTAAGAGGAAGGAGTATATAACTAAGGGGCCCTTTTATAAGATAAATCTATAAGCTATAATTAGGACAACAGAGACCAGCAGAGAAAGGCATAATACTAGCCTTTTTACAACTAATAAGAGGGCAAAACAATACCAGAGCTAGCCTAACCAGGGAGCTCTAAAGCATATAATAAAGTACATAATCAAGGTTATGTACTAGAATATATAGAAGAAAAGCAATCTAGTACATTTAGTGTTAGGGCATAACATTAGCCCTAAGGTAATAGCTATCCAGGAACTAGGAGGTTATAATAGTATACTGCTAAATCTATCTTAAAGGCACTATACATTAGTAATATATAGTAGAAGAATAGTAATCTATATATATTAGAAGGTTAAAACAGGACTTTAGACTATAGGGAGGGGGGAGGATTAGTATAGTATTAAATTATACAGAGTAAAGGTATATAATATCTACTCCCTAGCTTATAAAAGGGAGTAGCAGATGCCTTTACAATACTTTGCTAATACTTAGGCAAAGGGCCAGAGTGTATTTATAAAGGACTTTAACTAACACCACCCCTTATAGGACAGATTCGGCCAAACCTCTTAGGGGCATAATAAGATATTAGAATTTATAATAAGGTAGTAACTCGGCCTAGCTCCGCTGTTTAAGGAAGTAATAAGGAGAGAACATAGCAGCAGGGATAGTACTATTAACTATACATGGACTACTTATAATATTAGTATTAAATTCATTAGGCTAGTAGAAATCGCTAGATCCAACCATATGCCTTAGCTTATTAGCATTAGGATAAGCAAGGAATTAAGCAATAGCCTAGGGTTAGTCTAGGGTTAGAGGATAGCAAATAAGAACCTTATTATAATAAAGGCTTTAAACAGGCTTAGAAAGGAGGGGTTAGAGCTCCCGCTAAGTAACTAACAGAAAATTAATAACTATACAAAATAGCTTACTTAGTAACTTACAGAGATAGCTAATATAGCGGCACCTAAATAACCTTAAGAGCATAGTAAACTACAGCCTTAGTGAAATAAAAGGGTAAAGAATGTAATAGTAAAGGTAAGATGTGCTAATAAGCAGTAATAGTATTAACAGACATAGGAATTATAGTAGGCCTTAAAAGAAGCTATAGGAAAACAGGATTATATAGTCTTAGAGAAGAAGAAAAGCAGTTAGTAATAGGTAGTTAGTAAGTTATTTAGGTCTAAAGGGAGCCTTTAGACCCTAGAGCGCTAGGCCTGGCTATAGAGTAAACTTCCTCCTAAGATATAACAGGTCCCACTACTAACTTAGCTAGAAGATAACGGCAGGGAGGAGACAGTAGAGGTCACATATAAGGGTAAGGTAAAGGTATTTACAGAGAGGTTCTTTTCTTTATTTATAGCTAGGGCTCTAGGTCTAGAGATAAAGGCAGAGATAAGATACTATAGTAATAATCAGGTAGCTCCTGTGTTTATAGAGGAGGAAATTAAAGAAGTTATAAAGAATATAGCAAGTTAAAAAGCTCTAGGGCCGGACAAGCTGCTAACAGGTTTCCTTAAGCTATACAAAGCAGCCCTAATATTGTGTTTAATACATCTAGCTAATACATACTATAGTTTAGGACACCATCTGGCTACCTTTTAGCGAGCAAAGGTAGTAGTTCTATGCAAACCTAGGAAGACCCCTAAGGAGTTAGGCAGACCAGGGGGATAAAGGCTAATATTACTATTAAACATAATAAGAAAAGTAATTAAGAGAGCTATTATAAGGAGGATTACTATTATAGCAAAGGAAGGCTATATACTACTAGACATGCAAATAGGCAATAAAGCTAGCAAATTAATAGAGATAGCACTAAGCATACTAAAAGAGATTATAAGAATAGCATAGTATTACTAGGGGATAGTATTATTATTATAGCTAGATATTACTAGGGCGTTTAACACTATTAGCTATAAATAATTAATCTGCACTATAAAGGAGTTAGGACTGCTAGGGTAGATAGCTAAATAGGCACAGGGCTTTACGTTAAAAAAGAGAGCATAATTAGTATTTAACAGACGTATTACTAAGGAAATCTAAGTTACTACAGGGGTTCTGTAAGGGTTGCTAGTATCTTCTATCCTCTTCCTGCTCTATATTATGCTACTATATTAAAGACTAGCAGCAGCGGAATTAATGTTAACATTAGGGTTCTTAGATAATATAAACATTATAGTATATAGAAAAACAGCAGAAAAGACAAAAATATAACTAAAAAGAGCCTAAAGAATATATAAGGAGTAGTTAAAGGAGTACAGGCTAAGGTTTAACCTAGGAAAGAGCAAGCTAATGTACTTTACAAGGAAAAGGCAGGTAATTATAATAATAATCCAACTTAGAAGAGCAACAATATAACCGACATAATTAGCGCGATTTCTAGGGGTTTAGATTTACTAAAAGCTTTATTAGTTAAACTATATAAAGAAGGTAAATACTAAATTATTATAGCAGAAGTTAGCACTCATAGTGCTAGCTACGTTTACGTAGGGATGCCAACTAGAGTGTACAAGATCCCTTTATATACAGGTAATAAGAAGCATAATAGCCTATAGAGCTAGGATATACTACACCTATAGCAAGCCAGAAGGGGTAGTATAGGGGGTAGTAAAGGCATTTATAAGGGAACAGAATAAATGCTTAAGGCAGGTTATAGGGGCATATAAGGCAACGCTAGTAACACTCTTAAAGACAGAAGCAGTAGTACTGCTAGTAAATCTGTACCTTAATTACATTAAATAACAATTCTACTAAAGACTTAAGAATAATAGCATAGGCAAGAAGATATAGCAGGCCTATAATTTAATAGCATTGCAGCTATAATGCTAAGGAAGGGGCTGCTAACATAATCACTATAAGGCGTTTCCTAATGCCCCCCCCCCCCTCCCTAGCAGCCTTATAGCCAGACAGGAATTAGAGAGGGAGTGGGAAAAACAGTGGATATAACAAAGGTATAAGGCTTAGGTAAGAAGAGGAGGGGCAAAAGCAATAGTAACTAACAAGAAACCTAACTTTAAGAGCACAAAAAAGATAGCAAGGCTCTATAATAGCCTGCTAAAGTATAAATCTGCAGCCTTAGTGTACCTTTAAACGGAAAAAATAGGGCTAAATACCTTTCTTTATAATAAACAGGTGCCCAAGGTAACATCACTAATATATTAATACTAGGGAGAAGATAAGGATATTTACCACCTTATCCTGTTATGCCTAAAACATAACCATTTAAGGCTAATCCTAGCAGTGCTAATAATAAGAAACCCGCAGGAACTTAAAGCAGCGCTTAATAATAAGAAGCTGGCACTAAATATCATAAAGTAGGTGCTTTTAACTAGGTAACTTTAGCAGTATAGGTTAGCAGAGGAGCTTTGTAAGGCATGGCAGATTCATAATATTAAGGCTAAGAATAGGACTAAAGGTAACAAAAACAATAAAATAAAGGAGGAAGAGCTGAATTAAAAGGGGAGGTGCTTATAAGGGGTTTTTACTAATATACTAACCTTTTATATAAAGCACAACCACACTTCTGTCATTGTCTGTAGATCCAGGGGAACTAGCAAATATCTTATACTAATAGTTAAAAACAATAAAGACTCTATATTAAAGGCTTAGCAGGAGCTATATAGAAGAATATGGGTTTTCTCCCCTATCTTAGGGTTTTTCCTATATTAAGAAGTTAGTTGATGAACTAGTTAGTGGCTCTAGCTACCTAGCGTACATGAATAATAATAGTTAACTAACTATTCTATCTTTAAACAAAAGAAAGTAAAAGAAACTTAGTAGAATAACTAAAGGTATAAATCTCCCCCTTCTAAACGCTAATTTCACGCATTCTTATAAGCATTTAAAGGTAAAGATAAAGAGTTATTACTCCTGGACAGTAGTAATAAGAATAAACATAAAAAAGCTGCTTAAAACGCAGTATTTATTGCCTTTAAAGAAGAAAAAGCATAAAGTAATAAAAAAGCATAAGAAACCCTCACGTTTATAAATTTCTTTATATAAGCACCTAATCCCCCTTTCTTTTCTGCCTTAACCGTAAATTTCCTATAAGATAACGCCTTTAAACACGTGTTATTTATTAAAGACCCTTATGACCACAATACTAATAAAACCACATAATAGCAGGTATTTCTCATGGATTTATAATATACCATGGAAACGTTTTATAGTATCCTCCTAAATACTAAAGCAGCTAGAATTTCAACTGCTAGCTAAGGTTAAGTTTAAGCCTTAATGCGTCTTATAACAGACCTTATAATTAAGCCTTCTTCTAACTAAAAAACCATTAACTTTAGTGCCAGAAGCGTAATATTAAATGGCATTTTAAAGCTTTCTATAATCTTTAGTATAATTTCTTTTTTTGTTCTTAATAGTACTATGCCTTTCCTATATTTTATTATAAATATAGATAGAATAGGTATTAAGCTTAATAATCTTAAGAACCTTTTTATTTAAGGAGAAAAGAAAGTACCTATTATCTAGAAATAGGGATATCCTTAGTAAACAATTAGTTCCTAAGAACCTGCTGTCTTTATACTCTTAAAAGTAGAAATTTACTAACTTTATTATTAATTTAGCTACCCTTTAATTAACTAACTACATAACCTTCTCGCCAAGGCTAGTAAAGATTTTAACAGAGCTAACATAGGAAAAATCACATATACCTGTTACTAATGCTAGATAAACGCCAAGGCTCCTAGCAGATTTAAGTTTACTCTTAAAGATAATCTTGAATTTAACTATAAGGTCCTTGTTAATATTATGTAAATTAATAAGAAGCCTGTCCTTTATATTATTAACTTAGCAACTTTATTCTAAGCTGCTTGCTTTCTTAAACCCTAATAATAAAAAGCTTAAGATATCTAGAACGCCCTTAAGGAATATTAGATTAACATATATCTTAGACCCCTAGACTAGATAGTTTACAATATTAAAAGAAACTTTACTTCTAGTAAAGTTAGGCATTTAGCTTAACTATTATTAATTAATATTAATAAAGTCCCTATTAAAGCACATAATAGCATTAGAAAACTTAAGCAATATCACGCCCCTCTTTAAAGAGTATATAATATTATTAAGACTAAAGCTTACGGTCTTCTCTTAAAAGAGCAAATACTTTAGATGGCTATTAAAGCAGTTAATAACTCTGCTGGCCTAAATAGCCTTATCCCTACCCTCTTAGTCTTTAGAACCTATTTAAGGATAATAAATAATTCCCCCCTAAGCTTTATAGTTACCTAAAGAGCTAAGATACTTTAGAAAGTAATAGATAAAGCAAGACATAGTCTTATAAGGCACTAAGTTAATAATGCCCTTAATACTTAAAATAGCCTAATAACTCTGCTAACATATAACCTTCCCTTAAACTTTAATATATAAGTTTATTATAAGAAAGGCAGATAGACTAGCCTATATAAGCTTCTTTTAATAGAAGGAGAGACTTATATTATTAAGATATCTTATAGCCCTATAAAGTTTTAATCTATAATTGTTAAGCTATATATTACTTTACCAGAACTAAAACATCCTACCTACTAAGTATATAGGAAGAATGCCAGTAGTCGACAACACCGCGGATACGACGCGGTATTACGCCTAAAATAAAAAAGAAGCATAGAATCAGATTCCTTATTATTAATTACTCCCCTTAGTAATAGCATATTATATAAGGAGAGTAAGCAGCATAAGGGGTATAATAATTAATAAATTTTTATGTGGATTTATAACTAATAAAGAATAAGATACTTCTTAAGAAGAAATATAATATTAAGGAAAGAATCCTAAAGTAATAGTAGTATAGGAAAAACTAAAGAATAAAATAAAATTACTAAAGGAATTAATAATAAAAGTTATTTTAAAGGTAAAAATAATAAAAGTATAGGCTTTTATTAAAACTTTTATATAAATTACTATAAATATAGGAGAAAAGATAGCCTAAGCAAGAACTAATATAAGAGGCCTATAGGCCTTAATTATAAAAGCAGTTAATAGTAGAGTAAAAACCATAGTTAAGAAGGTAGTTAAGGAGGTAATAAAGGCTGTTCCTAGGACTAGATTAGCAGTTAGGGGGACTTAGGCGAATATTATAGCTTACAGAGTTATAAGGCAAAATATAATAATACCTTTAGCCTAAACAGAGGGTATGGTAATACTAGCCTGCTATTACTAGAAAGTACTAGTAAAGGGAAGTACTATTAGTAAGGCAGTTAGGAATAGATTACTAAGAGAGATTATAAAGGTAGTAAACAGTGCTATTAGCATGGAGGAGGCAGTAGTAGTATACTAATTATAAAGTAAAGACATAGTTATTATATTTATAAAAGTAGGGAGAAAATAAAAGGAAAACACAGCCTGGGTAGGAATTACCTTTAGACCTAAGGCGGAAGTAAATAGAAAGATGTTTAGTGTAATTATTAAGGGATTTCTAATATAATTAACAAACTATATTATAATTAAGGATATAAGGAAGAATATTAAAAAGGAGAATAGATTAAATATAGTAAAGATAATAATATAAAAGCTAAGAGGAATAGCAACAAGGGCACTATTAGTAGTTAGTGTTAAGGGCACTAAGGCAGCAAACTAACTATACTATGGGGGAATAGTATACTAAGCAGAGATTTTTAATGCTAAGCTATATAATAAGATAATCCACCTAAAGCAATATTATAACTGCTATAAGATTAGATATATTACTAGATACTATAAGGAGGAAGTAAAATATAGTAGATATACTACTAGAAAACACCCTAAGGGAGAAAGGACTTGCCTAACGTTAACAGGCAAGGTATAGGAGAGATGTCTAAATTATACAGGGGCATATCTAGTATAGTCTTAACTATACTTAGTAAGCAATAAGAGATAGTAGTAGGCTAGGGAGGCTTATGCTATAAGGCTGCTATTCTTCTATAACTATTAGTTAGAGGTTATAATAGCTACTATAAATAAGGGTTATTAGGGAGAAGAAACCAAGGGACTAATAAAAAGGCAGCTAAGAGAAAGGAGCATATAACTAAGGGGCCCTTTTATAAAATAAACCTATAAGCTAAGATTAGAATAACAGAGACTAGTAAAGAAAGGCATAATGCTAGCCTTTCTATAACTAACTAGAGGGCTAAATAATACTAGAGCCAGCCTAACCAGGGTGCTCTAAAGCACATAATAAAGTACATGATTAAGGTTATGTACTAGAATATACAGAAGAAAAGCAATCTAGTATATCTGGCGTTAGGGCATGACGTTAGACCTAAGGTAATAGCTATTTAGAAACCAGAAGGCTATAATAGTATACTGCTAAATCCATCTTAAGGATATTATATATTAGTAATATATAGCAGAAGAATAGCAATTTATATACACTAAAAGGTTAAGACAGGACTTTAAACTATAGGGAGAAGGGAGGATTAGTATAGTATTAAGCTATATAAAGTAGAGATATATAATATCTATTCCCTAGCTTATAAAAGGGAGTGGTAGATACCTTTATAACACTTTACTAATACCTAGGTAAAGGGCCGGAGTGTGTTTATAGGGGACTTTAATTAATATCACCCCTTATAGGACAGATTTAGCTAAATATTTCTAGGGTATAATAAGATGTTAGAATTTATAATAAGGTAGTAACTCGGCCTAGCTATGCTGTTTAGGGAAGTAATAAGGAGAGAACATAGTAGTAGGAATAGTACTATTAACTATATGTGGACCACCTATAATATTAGTGTTAAATTTATTAGGCTAGTGGAAATCGCCGGATCTAATCATATGCCCCAGCTTATTAGCATTAGGACAAATAAGGAATTAAGTAATAGCCTAGGGTTGGTCCGGGGTTAGAGGACAGCGGACAAGAACCTTATTATAACAAAGGCTTTAAACAGGCTTAGAAAAAAGGGGTTAGAGCTTCCGCTATATAACTAGTAAGAAATTAATAACTATGTATAGTAGCTTACTTAATAGCTTATAGAGATAGCTAATATAATAGCACCTAAGTAACCTTAAGGGCATAGTAAACTATAGCCTTAGTAAAATAAAAGGGTAAGGGACGCAATAGTAAAGGCAAGACGTGCTAATAGGCAGTAGTAGTAATAATAGACATAGGAAGCATGGCAGGCCTTAATAGAAGCTATAAAAAAACAGGATTATATTATTTTAAAGGAGAAGAGAAGCAGCTGGTAATAGGTAGTTAGTAAGTTATTTAGGTCTAAAGGGAGTCTTTAGACCCTAGAGCGTTAGGCCTAGCTATAGAGTGGACTTTCTCCTAAAAGGTAATAGGTCCTACTACTAACCCGGCAAGGAGATAACAGTAGGGAGGAAATAGTAAAGGTTATATATAAGGGTAAGGCAAGGGCATTTACAGAGAGGTTCTTTTCTTTATTTATAGCTAGGGCTTTAGGTCTGGAGGTAAAGGAGGGAATAAGATACTATAATAATAATTAGGTAGTTCCTGTGTTTATAAAGAAGGAAATTAAAGAGGTTATAAAGAATATAATAAGTTAAAAAGCCCTAGGACTGGACAAGCTACTAATAGGTTTCCTTAAGCTATATAAAGCGGCCCTAATATTATGTTTAACACGCCTTGTAAATGCTTGCTATAGTTTAGGATATTATCTGGCCTCCTTCTAATAAGTAAAGGTAGTAGTTTTATGCAAACCTAGGAAGTCCCCTAAGGAGTTAGGCAGACTAGGGGGGTAAAGGCTAATATTACTATTAAATATAATAAGTAAAGTAATTAAGAGAGCCATTATAAGGAGAATTACTATTATAGCAAAAGAAGGCTATATACTACTAGATATATAAATAGGTAATAAGGCTAGCAGATTAATAAAGGTAGTACTAAGCACGCTAAAAGAGGTTATAAGAATAGCATGGCATTACTAGGGGATAGCATTATTATTATAGCTAGATATTACTAAGGCGTTTAACACTATTAGCTATAAATAATTAATCTACACTATAAAGGAGTTAGAACTGCTAAGGTAGATGGCCAGATAGGCACAGGGCTTTACATTAAAAAGAAGAGTATAATTAGCATTTAACGGATATATTACTAAGGAAATCTAAGTTACTGTAGGGGTTCTGCAAGGGTTGCTAGCATCTCTTATTCTCTTTCTGCTTTATATTACGCTATTATATTAAAGACTAGTAGCGGCGGAATTAACGTTAATATTAGGGTTCTTAAATAATATAAACATTATAGTATATAGAAAAACAGTAGAGAAGATAAAAGTATAACTAGAAAGAGCCTAGAGAATATATAAGGAGTAGTTAAAGGAGTATAAGCTAAGGTTTAACCTAGGGAAGAGCAAGCTAATGCACTTTATAAGGAAGAGGCAGGCAATTATAATAATAATCTAACTTAGAAGAGTAATAATATAACCGATATAATCAGCGCGATTTCTAGGGGTTTGGATTCACTGGAAGCTTTATTAGTTAACCTATATAGAGAAGGTAAATGCTAAATTATTACAGCAGAAGTTAGCACTTATAGTGCTGGCTGTGTTTACATAGGGATGCTAACTAAAGTGTGCAAGATCCCTTTATACATAGGTAATAAGAAGCATAATAGCTTATAAAGCTAGGATATACTATACCTATAGTAAGCTAGAAGGGGTAGCATAGGGGGTAGTAAAGGCATTTATAAGGGAATAAAATAAATGCTTAAGGCGGGTTATAGGGGCATATAAGGCAATGCTAGTAATACTCTTAGAGACAGAAGCAGTAGTACTGCTAGTGGATCTGTACCTTAATTATATTAAATAATAATTCTACTAAAGACTTAAGGATAATAGTATAGGCAAGAAAATACAGCAGGCCTGTAATTTAATAGTATTATAGCTATAATGCTAAGGAAGGGGCTGCTAATGTAATTACTATAAGGCGTTTCCTAATGCCCCCCCCCCCCCTCCCTAGTAGCCTTATAGCTAGATAGGAATTAAAAAGGAAGTAGGAAAAACAGTAGATTTAGTAAAGGTATAGGGCTTAAGTAAGAAGAGAACAGGTAAAAGTAATAGTAATAAATAAGGAACCTAACTTTAAGAGTATAAAAAAGATAGTAAAGCTTTATAATAGCCTGCTTAAGCATAAATCTATAGCCCTAGTTTAGCTTTAAACAGAAAAAATAAGGCTAAATGCCTTCCTTTATAACAGATAGGTACCTAAGGTAACTTTACTAATATGTTAATACTAGGGAGAAAATAAGGATATTTACTACCTTATCTTATTATGCCTAGAATACAACTATTTAAGACTGATTCCGGCAGTGCTTATAATAAGAGATCCGTAGGAACTTAAGGCAGCGCTTAATAATAAAAAGCTAGCACTAAATATTATAAAGTAGGTGCTTTTAACTAGGTGACTTTAGTAGTATAGGTTAGTAAAAAAGCTTAGTAAGGCATGGCAGATATATAATAATAAGGCTAAGAAAGGGACTAGAGGCAATGGAAATAATAGGATAGAGGAGGAAGAACTAGACTAGGAGGGGAGGTGCTTATAAGGGGTTTTTACTAATATACTAACCTTTTATATAAAGCACAACTATACTTTTGTTATTATCTGTAGTTCCGGGGAACTGGCAGATATCTTATACTAATAGTTGGAAATAATAAAGACTTTATACCAGAGGCTTAGCGGGAGCTATATGGAAGAATATAGGTTTTCTCCCCATCTTAGGGTTTTTCCTATGTTAAGAAGTTAGTTAATGGACTAGTTAGTGGCTTTAGCTACCTAGCGTATATGAATAATATTACTTTACCGGAAACAGAGCCTTCTTATAAGGATAACTAAGCTTAAAATAAGAAAGCTATAGGAATAGCTTTAACTTCCTAAGGAGAGCTAGGCCTAGGCCTAAACAACCCAAACTAGGAAAATACTAAGATTAATAAAATTATTTATAAGACTTCCCCTAATAAAATTGTTTATAAGACTCCCCTTAATAACCCTATAAATCTAATATAAAGAGGCCGTAAAAGACCTTAGAAATACCCTTAACTAAAAGCTTTCCTTATAAAGAAAGAAAAGGCTGATTTTTAACTTATAATTAACCTATACACGTAAGGAAAGATAACCATGCCTGGAGAACTATTATTATTCATATACGCTAGGTAGCTAGAGCCACTAACTAGTCCATTAACTAACTTCTTAATATAGGAAAAACCCTAAGATAGGGAGAAAACCCATATTCTTCTATATAGCTCCCGCTAAGCCTTTAGTATAAAGTCTTTATTATTTCTAACTATTAGTATAAGATATCTACTAGTTTCCTAGAACTACAGACAATAACAGAAGTGTGGTTGTGCTTTATATTATTATTATTGTACGCTAGGTAGCTAGAGCTACTATCTAGTCCATTAGCTAACTTCTTAATA
>AFQZ01000029.1:0-115717 GCA_000222935.2 Aciculosporium take MAFF-241224
CGCATTTAAATTTATTGAATTTAAGCTCTTTATTAGGCGCTTAATTTGTCATTGGATTTAGTGAGGAATTAGGACTTTTTTATTCTTTAGCGGCTCTAGTAGCGGCTCTTACGGCAATTCTTGCGACAGGTCTTTTAACCTATCCTTTCACACGGATTCAGGCTTTATTCTTTGTTATAAAGGTCTTAAGAGCTTTATTTAGTGAAGCTTTTATTATCGCATCTGCAGGATTATTATTGCTATTAATCCAGCGTATCTTAGCCACTTCCCTCCTCTTATATAACTGCTATAAAGCCATAATATTAATCATTAGCCTCTTTTCCTTTATTATCCCTAGCTTAATAATGTATTTATATAGCAAGAAAGAGTTAGTGTATATTATTGTTAGAATTTTCGGCTTGTTTAATCGGTTAGTAATAATATTTAGAGTAGTGCTTATTATGTAGGCAATGTTAACACCTTAAACCATCCTATATAGCTCGGAAGCTAATATACTTCTTGTAACTCTTTTCGATTTTATTAAGCTATATGTCATGATATTTCCTCTAAGGGTGAATTCAGAGGTATTGTTATCCTTCCTTTTATTACCTAGGATGATTATATAGCCTAGTTAAGAGCTAAGGTCTTTATTATTTACAAAAGAACTATTAATAAAGACATAAAGAGCGGCGTTTTCTAGTGAGAGAGATATATATTAAAGTCCATAGTCTTAATTATTAATTTGCTATTAAAGTCTTTTATTAAGCCTTAAAACATTGTTAGATCCTGGATGTTAGACTTGGGCAGTAACGGAAAGATTGTAAGATGCTTTAGGTTAACATATTAGAGCAATGTACGCTCCTTGTGCTTGCTGTTCGATATATTTCGCTCGGTCGGTCGGGTTATTAACTTATAATAGCTTTCTTCCTTGTTCCTTTTATTATAAAAAGAAGGTATTATCATTAACTTCGCTTAAAATGCAACCATTAAACATCAATGGTGTTAAAATCGTTAACCTCTCTTTTGGCTTTATAAGGAATTCAGCGTTTTTCAACTTAATCTCTTTACAATCGAAAAACTTAGCATTACTAAGTCCTAAGGTATTATTAGTCTGCATTCTAATAATTTTAAAACACAAGCTTTTGCTAGAAGAAATAAGAAGATAAGGGTTATATATAGAGGTTATTATCTGTAGTCTTTGACGATAATAATTAAAATACGTCGACTACTAATGTATACCAGCCTCTGCTATTCCGTATAGCAGCTTAATTACGACCATAATGACGTCTGGCGGGTAAAGGTATGCAATTTATGCTAGAAGCTTTACAAGAATTATGTAATTAAGCTTCGTCTGTAACTATATATATGCTTAGGTAATATCCCTTAGCTAAACCATAATGCCTTCCTTTTTTAATAAGGGAGCAAGGGTAATAATAAGCCTTTAACTAGCTCTTTAAATTATTAGGGACTGCGTGAGAATAACCTCTTTCCTACGGTCGCTATGGCCTTAGATAATATATCGTGACTTTTTATATAGGGAGTTAATTGCCTTGCCTTTAACTTTTCTTACTATTTGTAAGCTAAAGAGTCTTTTGCCTCTATGCCTTTACAGGTTAAATTTTATAAATTTAAATATATTCCTTACTAGTAAAGTATTAATCTCTGCTTTATTGGAGAGTTTAAAAGGTTCTCTGGGTGTATTGATTTTTCCTTGCATGCAGAGGTTAATTGTAAGTTGAAAATCGGCCTTTTCTTTCTTAGTAAGAAAAGCCTCTGCTTAAGGGTATTTCTAGGGTCTTTCACGTCCTCTTTGTAGTAGAGTTATTAGGTTATTAAGGGGGTTTTTGTAATTTTTATCACCTTAAACCGGGTCTTCCTTGTAAACCGGGTCTTCCTTATAAGAAGATTCTACCTCTAGCAAGGTTATATATAGTTTAATAACCATAGACTAAAACTTTATAGGGCTATAAGGCATCTTAATAATATAAGTCTCTCCTTCTATTAAGAGAAGCTTATAGGGGCTAGTCCATCCGCCTTTTTCATAATAAACTTATACATTAGAATTTAAAGGAAGAGTGTATATAGGCAGGGTTATTAGGCCGTTGCAGGTATTAAGAGCATTATGGACTTAGCGTCTTACAAGACTATGTCTTACTTTATCTATTACTTTTTAAAGTATCTTAGCTCTTTAAGTAACCGTAAAGCTCAGGGGGGAATTATTTATTATTCTTAGATAGGTTCTAAAGACTAGAAGGGTGGGAATAAGACTATTTAGACCAGTAGAGTTATTAACTGCTTTAATAGCTATTTAAAGTATTTGCTCTTTCAAGAGAAAACCGTTAGCTTTGGTCTTAATAATATCATATGCTTTGCAAAGAGGGGCATAATATCGCTTAAGTTTTCCAATACTGTTGTAAGCCTTAACGGGGACTTCATTAATATTAATTAATAATAGTCGAGCTAAATGCCTAAATTCGCTAAAAGCGAAGTTTCTTCTGGCATTGTAGACTATCCAGTCTAGGGGTCTAAGATATGTATTAATCTAGCACTCTTTAAGGGCATTCCAGATATCTTAAGCTTTCTATTATTAAGGTGTAAGAAAGCAGGCAGCTTAAAATAATATTACTGAATTTATAATGTGTAGGACCGGCTTCTCGTCAATTTACATGATATTAACAAGGACCTTGTAGTTAAATTCAATATTGTCTTTAAGAGTGAATTTAAATCTACTTAGAGCTTTTGCGTTTATCTGGCATTAATAGCAAGCATGCGTGATTTTCCCTATGTCAGCCTTATTAAATTCTTCCCCAGCCCTAGCGAGAAGGTTATTTAATTAGTTGATTAATAGATGACTAAATCGGCGATAAAGTTAACGGATTTCGGCTTTAAAAAGCATAAAGATGGCAGGTTCTTAAGAACTGGCTATCCACTAAGGATATCCCTATTTCCTAATAATGGGTACCTTTTTGTCTCTTTAGATTAAAAGATTCTTAAGATTATTAAGTTTAACACCTATTTTATCTATATCTGTAATAGAATATAAAAACAGTGTAGCACTATTAAGCATATAGAAAGGTATTATACTAAAAATCATTAGAAGCTTTAAAATACTAGTTAAAGTCACAGTACTGGCTCTAAAGGTAATAGTCCTTTAGTTAGAGGAATGCTTAATTATAAGGTTCTTTATGATTTTCATTAAAGCGTTAACTTAGCCTTGGCTAGCAGTTGAAATTCCTGATGCTCCTGTATCTAGAAGTATACCATAAAATGTATCCACTATATATCTTGTATTCATAAGATACACGTGTTGTTAAGGTTATTTATTAGTATTGTGGTTATAGGGGTCTTTAAGAAATAAGGCATGTTTAAAAGCATTATCCTGCAAGAAGTTTACGGTTAATTAGGAAAAGAGTAGGGGATTTAGTGCTTGTATAAAGAATACTATAAAGGAGAGAGTATTATAAGCCTCTTTATTGTCTGGTTTCTCTTTTTTATTAGTAGTAAGGAAAGCAGCGTTCTAAGTAGCTTTTTTGTGTTTGTTCTTACTGCTATTATTAGTAGCAGTAAGTTAGGCTATTTCGCCTTTATAGGCCTATAGGAATGCATGGTATTGGCGTTTAGAGGGTGGTTTTTAGTGTTTTTTATTATTCTACTAAGTTGCTTTTGCTTTCTTCTGCTTAGAAACAGGATGGTTAGTTAATTAGCATTCTTCTTTATAGCAGATAAAGCATTTCTTTAAGCTTGCTCTGGCTTAAGGTTTTTCATAATATATAGCTTGTAAATAGCGTTAGTCTGTAAACATTACTGTGTTAGTGTTTTAGTCTGTAGACTAGGCAATAAGGGCAGTTAAATTGTTGTTAGTAGTTGTTAGTAACTAACTTATAGAGGTTAGTGGTATGTCTATTGCTGAGAGGTAATTTTAAAGATTACTAACAAATCCTTTAAAGGTTGGCACATTCCTGAATTTAGCATTATAGAAATTGTTATTATTTTCTATTGCTTGTCATACTTAATAAAGAAGAATTGTATCTTGTTTAAGAGGGTTATAAAGGCTATTGAATATCTTTGTAAGTCGGTCGAGAAGAATTTCTAAGTATTCTGACTTATTCTTTATTAGATGTTCCATAATAATATAGCAAAGACATAGATTGGCAAATTGTATTTTATAGAAGCTTTTATTCTTAGGTGTTTTAAAGTAATTCCTAATGTTCTGAGTTATCTCCTTAAATAGGATTATCTTTGCTCTAAAGTATTTAAGGAAATATATATAGGCTTTACCTAACTATAATAACATCTAGCAAAGTATAATAGGGAAGGAGACAGAAAAATATCCCTTAGCTGGACACGACGCGGTATTACGCCTAAAACAAAAAAGAAGCACGGAATTGGATTCCTTATTATTAAATACCCCCTTTAGTAATAGCGTATTACATAAGGGGAGTAAGCGGTGTAAGGGGTGCGATAATTAATGAATTTTCACATGGATCCGTAACTAATAAAGGATAAGGCACTACTTAGGAAGAAATGTAATATTAAGGAAAGAATCCTAAAGTAATAGTAGTATAAGAAAAACTAAAGAATAAAATAAAATTACTAAAGGAGTTAATAATAAAAGTTATCCTAGAGGCAGAAATAACAGAAGTATAGGCTTTTATTAAGACCTTTATATAAGTTGCTATAAATATAAGAGGGGAGATAGCCTAAGTAAAGACTAGCATAGGAGATCTATAGGTATTAATTATAAAAGCAGTTAATAGTAAAGTAGAAACCATGGTTAAGAAGGCGGTTAAGAAGGCAATAAAGGCTGTTCCTAGGACTAAATTAATGGTTAGGGGGACTTAAGTGACTATTACAGCTTGCGGAGTTATAGGGCAGAATATGATAATACCTTTAGCCTAAACAGAGGGTATGGTGATACTAGCCTGCTATTACTAGAAAGCAATAGTAAAGGAAAACACTATTAGTAAGGCAGTTAGAAACAGATTACTAGGAGAGATTATAAAGGCAGTAAACAGCGCTATTAGCATAAAGGAGGTAATAGTAGCACACAGACTGTAGAGTAAAGACATAGTTATTATGTTTACTAAGGCAGGGAGGAAATAAAAGGAAAATACGGCCTAGGTAAGAGTTGCCTTTAGACCTATAGCAGAAGTAAATAGGAAGATGTTTAGTGTGATTATTAAGGGATTTCTAATACAATTAACAAACTATGTTATAATTAAGGATATAAGGAAAAACATTGAAAAGGAGAATGGTCTAAACATGGCGAAGATAACAGTGCGGAAGCTAAAGGGAATAGTAACAAGGGCACCACTAGTAGTTAGCGTTAAGGGCACTAAGGCAGCAAACCGCCTATGCTATAAAGGAATAGTATACTAAGCAGAGATTTTCAACGCCAAGCTATATAACAAGATAGTCCACCTAAAGCAATATTATAATTACTATAAGATTAAATACATTACTAGGTACTGTAAGGAGGAAGCAAGATGCAGCAGGTATGCTACTAAAAAACACCCTAAGGGAGAGAGGACTTGCCTGACGTTAACAGGTAAGGTACAGAAGAGATGCCTAAATTATACAGGGGCACATCCAGTATAGTCTTAGCTATGCTTAGTAAGTAATAATAGGTGGCAATAGGCCCGGGAGGCTTACGCTATAAGGCCGCTATTCTTCCGCGACTATTAGTTAGAGGCTGTAACAGCTACTATAGGCAAGGGTTATTATAAAGAAGAGACCGGGGGATTGATAGAAAGGTAGCTAAGAGGAAGGAGTATATAACTAAGGGGCCTTTTTATAAGATAAACATACAAACTATAATTAGGACGGCAGAGACCGGTAGAGAAAGGCATAATGCTAGCCTTCCTATAACTAATAAGAGAGCAGAACAATACCGGAGCCAGCCCAACTAAGGTGCTCCGAAGTACATAATAGAGTACATAATTAAGGTTATATACTAGAATACACAGAAGAAAAGCAATCTAGTACATCTGGCGTTAGGGCATAATGTTAGCCCTAAGGTGATAGCTATTTAGGAACCAGAAGGCTATAATAGTATACCGCTAAATCTATCTTAAGGGCATTATATATTAGTAATATATAGTGGAAGAATGGCGATTTATATATACTAAAAGGTTAAGGCAGGGCTTTAGACTACAGGGAGGGGGGAGGATTAGTGTAGTGTTAAGCTATATAGAGTAGAGGTATATAACATATATTCCCCGGCTTATAAAAGGGGGTGGCAGACGCCTTTATAACACTTTGCCAACACCTAGGCGAAGGGTTGAAGTGTATTCGTAGGGAACTTTAACTAATATCACCCCCTGTAGGATAGATTCGGCAGGACCTCTTAGGGGCATAATAAGATATTGGAATTTATAATAAGGTAGCAACTCGGCCTAGTTACTCCGTTTAGGGAAGTAATAAGGAGAGAACATAAAAGCAGGGATAGTACTATTAATTATACATAGACTACTTATAACGTTAGTGTCGAGTTCACTAGGCCAGTGGAAATCGCCAGATCCGACCATATACCTTAACTTATTAACATTAGAATAAGCAAGGAATTTAACGGTAGCCTAGGGTTAATCTAGGGTTAGAGGACAGCAGACAAAAACCTAATTATAGTAAAGGCGCTAAACAGGCTTAGAAAGGAGGGGTTAGAGCTCCTGCTAGGTAACCGGCAGGAAGTCAATAACTATGCGTAATAGCTTACTTACTAGCTTACAGAGATAGCTAACATAATGGCACCTAAACGACCTTAAGGGCATAGTAAACCACAGCTATAGTAGAATAAAAGGGTTAAGGACGTAATAGCAGAGGCAAGACATGCTAGCAGGTAGTGGCAGTAACAACGGACATAGGAATTATAGCAGACCTTAACAGAAGCTATAAAAATACAGGACTATATTATCTCAGAGGAGAAGAAAAGCAGCTGGCAATAGGCTGTTAGCAAGCTATCTAGGTCTAAAGGGAGCCTCTAGACCTTAGAGCATTAGGCCCGGCTATAGAGTGGACTCCCCCTAGAGATATAACAAGTTCTACTACTAACTTAGCTAGAAAATAACAGTAGGGAGGAGATAGTAAAGGTTATATATAAGGGTAAGGCGAGGGCATTTACAAAGAGGTTCTTCCCTCTATCTATAGCTAGGGCTTTAGAACCAGAGGGAGAAGAGGGGATAAGATACTGTAATAATAAACAGGTAGCTCCTGCGTTTATAGAGAAGGAAATTAAAGAAGTCATAAAGAATATAGTAAGCTAGAAAGCCCTAGGGCCGGACAAGCTACTAATGGGTTTCCTTAAGCTATATAGCGCAGCCCTAATATTGTGTTTAACACGCCTTATAAATACATACTATAGCTTAGGACACTATCCGGCCTCCTTCTAGCATATAAAGGTAGTAGTTCTATGCAAACCTGGGAAGACCCCTAAGGAGTTAGGCAGACCAGGGGAGTAGAGGCCGATATTATTGCTAAATACAATAGGTAAAGTAATTAAGGAAGCTATTATAAGGAGGATTACTACTACAGCAGAGGAAGGCTATATACTACCAGATATATAAATAGGCAACAGGGCTGGCAGGTTAACAGAGGTAGCACTAAGCATGCTAAAAGAGGTAGTAAGGATGGCGTGGCACTATTAGGGGATAGCATTATTACTACAGCTAGATATTACCAGAGTGTTTAATACTATTAGCTATAAACGATTAATATGTATTATAAGGGAGTTAGGACTGCCAGGGTGGATGGCCAGATAGATAAAGGGTTTTATGTTAGGAAGAAAAGCATAATTAGCGTTTAACGGACGTACTACTAAGGAAATCCAAATCACTGCAGGGGTTCTATAAGGGTTGCTAGCGTCTCCTATCCTCTTCCTGTTGTATATTATACCACTATATTAAAGGCTGGCAGCGGCAGAATTAACACTAACATTAGGGTTCTTAGATAATATAAATATTATAGTATATAGAAAAACAGCAGAGGAGACTAAAGTATAACTAGAAAGAGCCTAGAGAATATATAAGGAGTGGTTAAAAGAGTACAGGCTAAGGTTTAACCTAGGGAAGAGTAAGTTAATGTACTTTATAAGGAAGAGGCAGGTAATTATAATGACAATCCGACTTAAAAGTATAACAATACAACCGATGCAATCAGCGCGATTCCTAGGGGTTTAGATCCACCAGAAGCTTCATTAGTTAACACACATAAAGAAGGTGAATGCTAAGCTAGCATGGCAGAAGTTAGCCCTTATAGCGCTAGCTACGTCTACATAGGGATACTAACTAAAATGTACAAGATCCCTTTATACATAAGTAATAAGAAGCATAATAGTATATAGAGCTAGGATATACTACACCTACAGTAAGTTAAAAGGGGTAGCATAGGGGGTAGTAAAGGCATTTATAAAGGAACAGAATAAATGCTTAAGGCGGGTTATAGGGGCGTATAAGGCGACACTAGTAACACTCTTAAAGACAGAAGCAGCAGTGCTATTAGTGGATCTATACCTTAATTACATTAAGTAATAATTCTACTAAAGACTTAAGGATAGTAGCATAGGCAAGAAGATATAACAAGTATGTAATTCGATAGCATTATAACTACAACGTTAAGGAAGAGGCTGCCAACGCAACCTTTATAAGGCGTTTCCTAATGCCCCCCCCCCCCTCCCTAGCGGCCTTATAGCTAGGCAGGAATTAGAGAGGGAGTGGGAAAAACAGTGGATATAGCAGAGGCATAAGGCTTGGGTAAGAAGAGGACGGGCAAAAGCAATAGCAGCAGACGAGGAACCTAATTTTAAGAGTATAAAGAAGATAGCACGGCTCTATAATAGCCTGCTTAAGCATAAATCTACGGCCTTAGTGCAGCTCTAAACAGAAAAAATAGGGTTAAATGCCTTCCTCTATAGCAGACAGGTGCCTAAGGTAATATCGCTAATATGCCAATGTTAGGGAGGAGATGAGGATATCTACCACCTTATTTTATCGTGCCCGGAATATAATTATCTAAGGCTGATTCTAGTAATGCCTGTAATAAGAGACCTAAGGGAACTTAGGGCAGCGTTAAATAACAAGAAGTTTGCACTAATTATTGTAAAGTAAGTGCTCTTAACTAGGCGCCTCTAGTAGTATAGGTTGGCGGAGGAGCTTTATAAGGCATGGTAGATATGCAATAATAAGGCTGGGAAAGGGACCAGAGGTAACAGAAACAACAGAAGAGGGGAGGAGGAGCTGGATTAGGAGGGGAGGTGCTTATAGGGGGTTTCTACTAATATACTAACCTCTTATATAAAGCATAACTATACTTCTGTTATTATCTGCAGTTCCTAGGGAACTAGTAGATACTGTATATTAATGGTTAAAAATAATAAAGACTCTATAGTAGAGGCTTAGTGGGAGCTATATGGAAGAATATGGGTTTTCTCCCCTGTTTCAGGGTTTTTCCTGTATTAAGAAGTTAGCTAATGGACTAGATAGTGGCTCTAGCTACCTAGCGTACAATAATAATAATAGGCTTTACCTTAAAGTATAATAGGGAAGGCTTTTAGGTAAAGTAAGGGGGAAACTCCTGCTTAAGAATATTTCTCTTTAAAATATAGTAACTTCTTATTAATAAAGTCGTATACTTCTTTAAAATATTATTCTTCTTTTTAGTAAAGTCTCTTAAGAGTATTAAGGGCTTTTTAATCGCTGTTAGAAAGTGTTCTGGTTAGGGTTTATGGTTCTGGGGGAGGGTCTTTAGTTAAATGAAAATCTTTATTATTAGAGTTCTTATTATTAGAAAGTTTAAGTCGTTAAATCTCTTCTCCTTTCCTAGTTGCTTTTTCTAGTAAAGGTTTATATTC
The DNA here is from genome assembly GCA_000222935.2 of Aciculosporium take MAFF-241224. NCBI lineage: Eukaryota > Fungi > Ascomycota > Sordariomycetes > Hypocreales > Clavicipitaceae > Aciculosporium > Aciculosporium take. The sequence goes on from AFQZ01000029.1 coordinate 9,821, forward strand.
TATGTTAGGGTCAATATTTAAGATATTAACAAGATCTTTAAAGACGTTCGATCTTAATCCTCTGGCTGTTTTAACACCATTGTTATTAAGGTAATTACAAAGGGTATACTTAAGGTTGTTGTTGATTTTATTAAAAGTATCCTTTATCTAATTTTTATAATCTTGCTAGAAGTTAATAAGGAGATTACGCCCTTTTCCTTCATTAAGAATGTAGTAGTTAATCGTATATATAATACGGTCATTAATCTGTTGTTTAGTAGCTATATTGACATTAATGTTGTTAACTAACTTAGTCTAATTAAAGGATAGAATTAAATAGTGCTTATAAAGTTTTTAGGGTAGGGTGCTCTTTAGAAGTTCTCTTCTGTAAATATCCTTTTAGAGTTATTTATTAAAATCATCTATTTTTCCTTAGCTTAAAGACATTTTAGTGTTTTAGGCTTTGTATTTAGTACTAATTAAAGCGGTTGGCATTAGTTCTCTATAAATAATGGTAAAGATCTGGTTTTAATTATAAACGAGTAACAGTTAATAATAAGAGAGAAGATCCATAAGAGTTAAGTCTTCTTATAATTATAGACGATTTAATAGTTAATGATTTAAAGAAATAATCCTTTAGTTAGTATAACATCGGAATTTCTTGCAGTTATATAAGTAAAAGCGTTTAGACAAGTCTCTTCTAGGTATAACCTAATAAATCTATAGTTATTAGCAACCACTAATTAGTATTAGTAGCGCTTAGGTTATAAGTATACTGCAGCACAAATATAGGGGGGGGGGGGTTTAATATTTAATTCATCTATTTCTCTAAAAGAGGGGAAGAAGTAGGCTATAATACAGAGGTATGGTGTTGTGGCCACGGTACGGCCCTAGGTTACATAACCTGTAATCCAGCCAATCAGGGTGCGTGCATTCTGTGTGCAACCCACAATTCCTGGTCAATGCGGCGTATCCCTTCCATCATCCATACGAGCGATTCCGACAATATGCTTTGCAAAAAGGGGCATAATATTGCTTAAGTTTTCCGATGCTATTGTAAGCCTTAACGGGAACTTTGTTAATATTAATTAACAACAGTCAAGCCAAATGCCTAAATTCGCTAGAAGCGAAATTCCTTCTAGCATTATAGACTATCCAGTCTAGGGGTCTAAGATATATATTAATCTAGCACTCTTTAAGGGCATTCTAGATATCTTAAGCTTTTTATTGTTAGGGTCTAAGAAAGCAGGCAGCTTAAAATAATATTGCTAAATCTATAACGTGTAGGACCGGCTTCTTGTTAATTTACATAATATTAACAAGGACCTTATAGTTAAATTTAATATTGTCTTTAAGAGTGAATTTAAATCTACTTAAAGCTTTCGCATTCATCTGGTATTAATGGCAAGCATGCATGATTTTCCCTATGTTAGCCTTATTAAATTCTTTACTAGCCCTGGCAAAAAGGTTATTTAATTGGTTAATTAACAGATGACTAAATTGGCAATAAAGTTAACGGATTTTGGTTTTAGAAAGCATAAAGATAGTAGGTTCTTAAGAACTAGCTATTTACTAAGGATATTTCTATTTCCTAATAATGGGTACCTTTTTATCTCTTTAGATTAGAAGATTCTTAAGATTGTTAAGTTTAATACTTATTTTATCTATATTTATAATAGAATATAAAAACAGTGTAGTACTATTAAGCATATAAAAAGGTATTATGCTAAAAATCGTTAGAAGCTTTAAAATACTAGTTAAAGTCGCAGTACCGGCTCTAAAGGTAATAGTTCTTTAGTTAGAAGAATACTTAATTATAAGGTTCTTTATAATTTTCATTAGAGTATTAACTTGGCCTTGGCTAGTAGTTGAAATTCCTAATGCTCCTGTATCTAGGAGTATACCATAAAATGTATCCGCTGTATATCTCGTATCCATAAGATACATATATTATTAAGGTTATTTATTGGTATCGTAATCATAGGGGTCTTTAAGAAATAAGGCATGTTTAAAAGCATTATCCTATAAGAAGTTTATAGTTAATTAGGAAAAGAGTGGGGGATTTAGTGCTTGCATAAAAAATGCTATAAAGGAGAGAGTATTATAAGCCTCTTTATTATCTGGTTTCTCTTTTTTATTAGTAGTAAGGAAAGCGGCATTCTAAGCGGCTTTTTTATGTTTATCCTTACTGCTATTATTAGTAGTAGTAAGTTAGGCCATTTTGCCTTTATAGGCCTGTAGGAATGCATGGTATTGGCGTTCAGAGGGTGGTTTTTAGTGTTTTCTGTTATTCTACTAAGTTGCTTTTGCTTTCTTTTGCTTAGAGGCAGGATAGTTAATTAACCAGCATCCTTCTTTATAGTAAATAAAGCATTTTTTTAATCTTGCTCTAGCTTAAGGTTTTTTATAATATATAGCTTGTAAATAGCATTAGTCTGTGAACATTACTATGTTAGTGTTTTAGTCTATAGACCGGGCGATAAGGGCATTTAGATTATTATTAGTAGTTGTTAGTAACTAACTTATAGAGGTTAGTGGTATATCTATTACTAAGAGGCAATTTTGAAGATTACTAATAAATCCTTTAAAGGTTGGCACATTCCTAAATTTAGTATTATAGAAATCATTATTGTTTTCTATTACTTGTTATACTTAATAAAGAAGAATTATATCTTGCTTAAGAGGGTTATAAAGGCTATTAAATATCTTTATAAGTCGGTTAAGAAGGATTTCTAAGCATTCTAACTTATTCTTTATTAGATGTTTTATAATAATATAGCAAAGGCATAAATCAGTAAATTATGTTTTATAGAAGCTCTTATTCTTAGGTGTTTTAAAGTAATTCCTAATATTCTAAGTCATCTCCTTAAATAGGATTATCTTTACTCTAAAGTATTTAAGGAAGTATATATAAGCTTTACCTTAAAGCATAATAGGGAAGGCTTTTAGGTAAAGTAAGGGGGAAACTCCTGCTTAAGAACATTTCTCTTTAAAATATAATAACTTCTTATTAATAAAGTCATACACTTCTCTAGAATATTATTCTTCTTTTTAGTAAAGTCTCTTAAGAGTATTAAGGGCTTTTCGATTGCTATCAGAAAGTGTTCTGGTTAGGGTTTATGGTTCTGGTTAAGGGTCTTTAGTTAAATGAAAATCTTCGATATTATTAGAATCCTTATCATTAGAAAATTCTAGTTATTAAGTTTCTTTTCCTTTTCTAGTTGTTTTTTCTAGTAAAGGTTTGTATTCTGTGTCAGGGTTAATGTTTAAGATATTAATAAGATCTTTAGAGACGTTTGATCTTAATCCTCTGGCTGTTTTAATACTATTGTTATTAAGGTAATTATAAAGGGTATACTTAAGGTTGTTATTAATTTTATTAAAAGTATCCTTTGTCTAATTTTTATAATCTTACTAAAAGTTAATAAGGAGATTACACCCTTTTTCTTTGTTAAGAATATAGTAGTTAATCGTATATATAATACGGTTATTAATCTGTTGTTTAGTAGCTGTATTAATATTAATATTATTAACTAACTTAGTCTAATTAAAGAATAGAATTAAATAATGCTTATAAAGTTTTTAAGGAAGAGTGCTCTTTAGAAGTTCTCTTCTATAGACATCTTTTTAGAGTTATTTATTAAAATCATTTATTTTTCCTTAGCTTAAAGACATTTTAGTGTTTTAGGCTTTATGTTTAGTACTAATTAAAGCGGTTAGCATTGGTTCTCTATAAATAATAGTAAAGATCTGGTTTTAATTATAAACAAGTAATAGTTAATAATAAGGGAGAAGATTTATAAGAAATAAGTCTTCTTATAATTATAAATGATTTAATAGTTAATGATTAAAGAAATAATTCTTTGGTTAGCATAACATTGGAATTTCTTATAATTATATAAGTAAAAGCATTTAAATAAGTCTCTTCTGGGTATAACCTAGCAAATCTGTAGTTATTAGCAACCACTAATCAGTGTTAGTAACGCTTAGGTTACAAGTATGCTGCAGTATAAATGTAGGGGGGGGGGGGTTTAATAATTAATTTATTTATGTCTGTAAGAGGGGAAGAAGCAGGCTACAATGCGGAGGTATGGTGTTATAGCCATGTTACAGCCCTTAGGTCACATAACCTGTAATCTAGCTAATTAGGGTGCATGCATTCTGTATACAACCCATAATTCCTGGTTAATGCGGCATATCCCTTCTATTATCCATATAAGCGATTCCGACATAAGTAAATAACAATAAAGAAGAAAGGAAAAAATAGGTTAAAAAGAGAGGGGAAAGAGACCTTCTTATAGCTAAATAGTTAAGCTACTAATCTAACACACATGCCTAGATTAATAACGTTATTTACGTAATTAGGTACTAAGGTGCTTAAGAGCGATTTCTCTATAAGCAGTGCTAAAGCTATAACCACTCCTTATAGTTGGAAATTCAACACCGCGGATACGACGCGGTATTACGCCTAAAACGAAAAAGAAGCATAGAATTGGATTCCTTATTATTAATTACCCTTCCTAGCAATAGCGTATTATATAAGGGAAGTAAGCAGTATAAGGGGTATAATAATTAATAAATTTTCACATGGATTTGTAACTAATAAAGAATAAGGCACTACCTAGAAAGAAACATAATATTAAGAAGAGAATCCTAGAGTAATAGTAGTATAGGAAAAACTAAAGAATAAAATAAAATTACTAAAGGAATTAATAATAAAAGTTATCCTAAAGGTAAAAATAACAGAAGTATAGGCTTTTATTAGAACTTTTATATAAATTACTATAGATATAAAAGGGGAAATAGCCTAAGTAAGAACTAATATAAAAGGCCTACAGGCCTTAATTATAAAAGCAGTTAGTAGTAGAGTAGAAACCATAGTTAAGAAGGCAGTTAAGGAGGCAATAAAGGCTGTTTATAGGACTAGATTAGTAGTTAGGGGGACTTAAGTAAATATTATAGCTTATAGAGTTATAGGGCAGAATATAATAATACCTTTAGCCTAAATAAAGGGTATAGTAATACTAGCCTGCTATTACTAGAAAGCACTAGTAAAGGGAAGTACTATTAGCAAGGCAGTTAGGAACAGATTACTAGGAGAGATTATAAAGGCAGTAAACAGTGCTATTAATATAGAGAAGGTAGTAGTAGCATACTAATTATAAAGTAGAGATATAGTTATTATATTTATAAAAGCAGGGAGGAAATAGAAGGAAAACATAGCCTAAGTAGGAGTTGCCTTTAGACCTAAGGCGGAAGTAAATAGGAAGATGTTTAGTGTAATTATTAAGGGATTCCTAATATAATTAACAAACTACATTATAATTAAGGATATAAGGAAGAACATTAAAAAGGAAAATAGATTAAATATAGTAAAGATAATAGTACAAAAGCCAAGAGGAATAGCAATAAGGGCACCATTAGTAGTTAGTGTTAAGGGCACTAAGGCAGCAAACCAACTATACTATAGGGAAATAGTATACTAAGCAGAGATTTTTAATGCTAAGCTATATAACAAAATAATCCACCTAAAGCAATATTATAACTACTATAAGATTAGATATATTACTAGATACTATAAAGAGGAAGCAAGATATAGCAGGTATGCTACTAAAAAACACCCTAAGGGAGAGAGGACTTACCTGACATTAATAGGTAAGGTATAGGAGAGATGTTTAAATTATATAGGGGCATATCCAGCATGGTCTTAACTATGCTTAGTAAGTAATAAGAGATAGTAGTAGGCTAGGGAGGCTTATGCTATAAGGCTGCTGTTCTTTTATAACTATTAGTTAGAGGTTGCAATGGCTACTATAGGCAAGGGTTATTAAAGAGAAGAAACCAGGGGACTAATAGAGAGGCAGCTAAGAGGAAGGAGCATATAACTAAGGGGCCCTTTTACAAGATAAACCTATAAGCTAAGATTAAAACAACAGAGACTAGCAAAGGAAGGCATAATACTAGCCTTTTTACAGCCAACTAAAGGGCTAAACAATACCAAAGCCAGCCTAACCAGGGTGCTCTAAAGCACATAATAAAGTATATAATTAAGGTTATATACTAGAATATACAGAAAAAAAGCAATCTAGTATATCTGGCATTAGGGCATAACATTAGCCCTAAGGTAATAGCTATTTAGGAACCAGGAGGCTATAATAGTATACTACTAAATCTATCTTAGGGACACTATATATTAGTAATATATAGTAGAAGAATAGCAATTTATATATACTAGAAGGTTAAGATAGGACTTTAGACTATAGAGAGGGGGGAGGATTAGTGTAGTATTAAGCTATATAAAGTAAAGATATATAACATTTATTTCCTGGCTTATAAAAGGGAGTAGCAGATGCCTTTATAATACTTTGCTAATACCTAGGTAAAGGGCTAGAGTATGTTTATAGGGGACTTTAACTAATATCACCCCTTATAGGATAGATTCGGCTGAATATCTCCGGGGTATAATAAGATATTAGAATTTATAACAAGGTGGTAACTTAGCCTAGCTATGCTATTTAGGGAAGTAATAAGGAGAGAATATAGTAGCAGAAATAGTACTATTAACTATGTATAGACTACCTATAACGTTAGTATTAAATTTATTAGGCTAGTAGAAATCGCCGGATCTAACTATATGCCCTAGCTTATTAGCATTAGGATAAACAAGGAATTAAGCAATAGCCTAGGGTTAGTCCGGGGTTAGAGGATAGTAGATAAGAACCTTATTATAGTAAAGGCTTTAAACAGGCTTAAAAAGAAGGGGTTAGAGCTTCTGCTGTATAACTAGTAAGAAATTAATAACTATATGTAGTAGCTTACTTAATAGCTTACAGAGATAGCTAATATAGTAGCACCTAAGTAACCTTAAGGGCATAGTAAACCATAGCCTTAATAGAATAAAAGGGTAAGGGACGTAATAGTAAAGGCAAGATATACTAATAAGCAGTAGTAGTAATAACAGATATAAAAAGCATAGCAGGCCTTAACGAATGCTATAAAAAAACAGGATTATATTATCTTAAAGAAAAAGAAAAGTAGCTGGCAATAGGCAGTTAGTAAGTTATCTAGGTCTAAAGGGAGTCTTTAGACCCTAGAGCATTAAGCCTAGCTATAGAGTAGACTTTCTCCTAAAAGGCAACAGGTCCTACTACTAACCTGGCTAGAAGATAACAGTAGGGAGGAGATAGTAAAGGTTATATATAAGGGTAAGGTAAGGGCATTTATAGAGAGGTTCTTCTCTTTATTTATAGCTAGAGCTTTAGGTCTAGAGGCAGAGGAGGGGATAAGATATTATAATAATAATTAGGTAGTTCCTGTGTTTATAGAGAAGGAAATTAAAAAGGTTATAAAGAATATAGTAAGTTAAAAAGCCCTAGGACTAGACAAGCTGCTAATAGGTTTCCTTAAGCTATGCAAAGCGGCCCTAATATTATGTTTAATATGCCTTATAAATACTTGCTATAGCTTAGGATATTATCTGGCCTTCTTCTAATAAGTAAAGGTAATAGTTCTATATAAACCTAGGAAGTCCTTTAAGGAGTTAGGCAGACCAGGAGAGTAAAGGCTAATATTACTGTTAAACACAATAGGCAAAGTAATTAAGGGAGCTATTATAAGGAGAATTACTATTATAGTAAAGGAAAGCTATATACTACTAAATATACAAATAGGCAATAGGGCTGGCAGATTAATAAAAATAGCACTAAGCATACTAAAAGAGGTTATAAGAACAGCGTAGTATTACTAGGGGATAGTATTATTACTATAGCTAGATATTACCAGGGCGTTTAATACTATTAGCTATAAATGATTAATCTGCACTATAAAGGAGTTAGGACTGCTAGGGTAAATGGCTAGATAGGCACAGGGCTTTATATTAAAAAGGAGAGCATAATTAGCGTTTAACGGATATATTACTAAGGAAATCCAAGTTACTACAGGGGTTTTACAAGGGTTGCTAGCGTCTCCTATCCTCTTCCTGCTCTATATTATGCTACTATATTAAAGACTAGTAGCAGCAGAATTAATATTAATATTAGGGTTCTTAGATAATATAAACATTATAGTATATAGAAAAATAACAAAAGAGACAAAAGTATAACTAGAAAAAGCCTAGAGAATATATAAGGAGTAGTTAAAGGAGTATAAGCTAAGGTTTAACCTAGGAAAAAGCAAGCTAATATACTTTATAAGGAAGAGGCAGGCGATTATAACGACAATCTAACTTAGAAGAGCAATAATACAACTAATACAATTAGCGTAATTCCTAGGGGTTTAGATTTACTAGAAGCTTTATTAGTTAACCTATATAAAAAAGGTAAATACTAAATTGTTATAGTAGAAATTAGCGCTTATAGCACTAGCTATATCTATATAGGAATGCCGACTAAAGTGTACAAGATCCCTTTATATATAGGTAATAAGAAGCATAATAGCCTATAGAGCTAGGATATACTATACCCATAGCAAGCTAGAAGGGGTAGTATAGGGGGTAGTAAAGGCATTTATAAGGGAATAGAATAAATGCTTAAGGCAGGTTATAGGGGTATATAAGGCAATACTAGTAATACTCTTAGAGACAGAAGCAGCAGTACTGCTAGTGAATCTGTACCTTAATTACATTAAATAATAATTCTACTAAAGACTTAAGGATAGTAGTATAAGCAAGAAGATATAGCAGGCCTGTAATTTAATAGCATTACAGCTATAATGCTAAGAAAGAGGCTGCTAATGTAATTGCTATAAGGCGTTTCTTAATGCCCCCCCCCCCCTCCCTAGCAGCCTTATAGCTAAATAGGAATTAGAGAGGGAGTAGGAAAAATAGTAGATTTAGCAAAGGCATAAGGCTTAGGTAAGAAGAGAACGGGCAAAAGCAATAGCAGCAGACAAGGAACCTAACTTTAAGAGCATAAAAAAGATAGTAAAGCTTTATAATAACTTGCTTAAGCATAAATCTATAGCCCTAGTTTAGCTTTAAACGGAAAAAATAGGGCTAAATGCCTTCCTTTATAACAGACAGGTGCCTAAGGTAACTTTACTAATATGCTAATACTAAGGAGGAAATAAGGATATTTACTACCTTATTTTATTATACCTAGAATATAACTATCTAAGACTAATTCTAGTAGTGCCTATAATAAGAGATCTGTGGAAACTTAGGGCGGTGCTTAATAATAAGAAGCTAGTACTAAATATTATAAAGTAAGTGCTTTTAACTAGGTAACTTTAGTAGTATAGGTTAGCAGAGGAGCTTAATAAGGCATGGCAGATATGTAATAATAAGGCTAAGAAAGGGACCAGAGGCAATGGAAATAATAGGATAGAAAAGGAAGAGCCAGACTAGGAGGGGAGGTGCTTATAGGGGGTTTTTACTAACATACTAACCTTTTATATAAAGCATAACCATACTTTTGTTATTGTCTGCAGTTCTAGGGAACTAGCAGATATCTTATACTAATAGTTAGAAATAATAAAGACTTTATATTAGAGGCTTAGCGGGAGCTATATAGAAGAATATGGGTTTTCTCCCCTATCTTAGGGTTTTTCCTATATTAAGAAGTTAGTTGATGAACTAGTTAGTGGCTCTAGCTACCTAGCGTACATGAATAATAATAATAGTGCTAAAGCTATAATAAAGTAGCAAGCTATAAGCTAATATAAGCAGAGTAAGGTAGCTTTAATAACAAGAGAGAGTTAGAAGTAAATTATAAGTAATAAGAAAAAACGGCTTTAGGCCTAGCAGGCTTAGCAATGTTATAGAGTTAATATTAAGAATAAGTATAAGCTAGAACCCAGTAAAGACCTTACTATAAGGTTATTATAAGATTAAATTTACTATTAAAAAAATAAAAAGCAGGGTAGGCTTAGCGTAACGCACGTGCGTTTAGTAAAGTCATAATAAATAATAATATATAAGTTATAAACCTAAGAAAAGGGGTATTACTAGGTTATAGTAAGGGAGTTAGAAGGGAGTAGGGACTAAGGCCTAGGACTACCTATAGTAATTAAGGGCAATTACAAACAAAAGAAAGCGCTTTATTAGGGGAGTTATAAGATAAGAATATAAGAGTACGGAGACCTACTAGGGCAAGCCGCGCCCTAGCTATACATAGGTATATAGGAGGACAGGCCTTATAAAGAAATAAAGAGGCTAGCAAATATAGCATTCACATCACCGACCCTACCTGCAGCTATTTAGCTATAAGTACGCTTAACTACAGCCTTCACTCTACTAGTAGACCTTCAACCGTGACAGATGCCTTACAGCCTTATAAAGTTTCAATCTACAGTTATTAAGCCATATATTACTTCGCCGGAAGCAGAGACTTTTTATAAGGATAACTAAGCTTAAAATGAGAAAGCTATAGAAATAGCTTTAACCTCCTAAAAAGGGCAAGGCCTATGCCTAAACAACCCAGACTAGGAAAACGCCAAGATTAACAAAATTATTTATAAGACTTCCTCTAATAAAATTGTTTACAAGACTCCCCCTAATAACTCTATAAATTTAATACGAAAAGGCCGTGGAAGACCTCGGAAATACCCTCGACTAAAAGCTTTCCTTATAGAGAAAGAAAAGGCAGATTTTTAACTTATAATTAACCTCTGTATATAAGAAAAGATAACCACGCCTAGAGAACCATTTAAACTCTCTAACAAGGCTAAGATTAACGCTCTACTAGCAAGAAATGTGTTTGAATTTATTTAATTTAACCCTTAAAAGCATAGAAGCAAGAGACTCTTTAGTTTATAAATAGTGCGTAAGATTAAGGGTAAAGCAATTAATTCCCTGTATAAAAAATCGTGATATATTATTTAAGGCTATAGCAACCATAGAAAAGAGGTTATCCTTATGCAGTTCCTAACAATTTAAAGAGCTAGCTAGAGGCTTATTATTGCTCTTACTCTATTATTAAAAAGAGAAGGTATTATGGCTTAGTTAAGGGATATTACCTAAGCATACGTGCAATTACAAATAAAGCTTAATCGCACAATCCTTACAAAGCTTCCAGCACAAATTGCATACCTTTACCTGCTAGACGTTATTATGGTTGTAATTAAGCCGCTATATGAAATAGCAGAAGCAGGCATATATTAGTAGTCGACGTATTTTAATCATTATTACTAAAAACTCTAGATAATTACTTCTACCTATGACTTATGTCTACTTATTTCTTTAAAGGAAAGCTTTTATTTTAAACTTATTAGAATACAGACTAATAATACGTTAGGCCTTAGTAATACTAAATTCTTTAATTGTAAAGAAGTTAAGTTAAAAAATGCCAGATTTCTTGCAAAGCTAAAGCAACGCCTAGAGAAATCAATACTGTTAATGTTTAATAGTTGCATTTTAAGCAAAGCTAATAATAACACCTTCTTCTTATAATAAAAGGCATAAGGAAAGAAGTTATTAGAAGTTAACTAGAATAATTAAGCTTAATATGTTAAGCAGAGGGCTTAAGGTGCATATATTGCTCTTATCTGCTAACCTAAAGCCTCTTATAATCTTTCTATTACTGCCTAAAGTTAATAACCAGAACCTGACGATATAATAAAGCTTAATAAGAGGCTTAAGTAGCAAATTAACAATCAGACTTATAGACTTCGCTACATACCTCTCTCACTAGAAAATGCCTCTCTTTATGTTTTTGTTAATAGCTCTTTTACTAATAACAAAGACCTTAGCTTATAACTTAGCTACGTAATCATTCTTAGTAATAAGAAAAGGAACGTTAACGCCTCTAAATTTATGCTTATAAGCAATATTATAACCTACAGCTCTATAAAATCTAAAAGAGTCATAAGAAGCGCCTTAGCATTAAAGCTATACAGAATGGTCTAAGGAGTTAATATTACTTATATAATAAGTATAACTTTAAGGATTATTACTAATTAATCAAACAAGTTAAACATTCTAATTATAATATATACTAACTCTTTTTCATTATATGAGTATATTATTAAGTTAGGCACTATAAAGGAGAAAAGGCTTATAATTAATATTATAGCGCTATAACAGTTATATAAGCAAAGGGAAATCGCGGAAATCCAATGGATAAATAGCTATAATAACCTTGCTAACATAATAACAAAGGCTTCCCTAAATAGAAGCCTTAAGACCTTTATAACTAAAAATAAGGCTTGGATTTAAGTAGAAGGTTAGGTAAAGAGACCGGTATTAAGCGTTGAAGCCAAAGCTGCTTAAGCGTATAATAAAGAGTTTAAATTTAATAAATCTAAATGCGATTAATTAAGGGACTTTAAGGATGCTCTAAACTAGGGAAAAGTCATTTATTTAGGTAATATTTCTTATGTATTATAACGTTATTAATTTTTGCTTATTTGTTGATTTTTACGGATTTTTTACGTGTTTTAGAGTAATTTCTCTTTTTTAATAAAGAGAGAGTTTACAAGTATTAAAATCGCTCGTCTTAAGGATGAAAGGGATATATAATAATAATTAGGAATTATAGGTTATACATATAATGCACGTGCCCTAATTAGCTAGATTACTATGTTATATGACCTAGGGCAGTACTATAGCCATAATACCACACTTCTGCATTGTCCCCCTCTTTTCCCTTTAGATAATTACAACTATATAGAAATCAGACCTTTGTTACCCCCCCCCACGTTATTGCTGCAGCAATCGCACCCTGTGAAACCAGCACTAGGCATTTCTTACTATTACTATTTTTTTAATCTTATATTCTACTAAATTTAAATTATCCTTATAAAGCAGGAGTATTAGGCCTAGTCTAGAATTAGCTAGATATTATAATAAGAGTAAATTAATAGCTGCCCTCTTAATAAGGTTTATATAAAAAACTAAGTATATCCCTTATAGAATATTTAAATAAATAGTAAGTAAAGTTAGCATTTTTAGGACCTTATATTTTGCCTTTACCTAGTTAAGTTTTTAGCTAGAATAGTTTATTTTTATATAATAGAGATTTAACTATATAAAATCCCTTATTTAGTAATGTTTTACTAAATACTAGGAAATGTTTACTATATTCTACTAATATTATTATATAAAATTAATTATAGCTTATACTATAAACTATTGCGTAAATTGCTATGGATGCAGGAGGGGAGATAGCCCAAACAAGAACTAGCACGGGAGGCCTACAGGCTTTAATTATAAAAGCAGTTAATAGTAAGGTAGAAACCATAGTTAAGAAGGCAGTTAAGGAGGTAATAAAGGCTATTCCTAGGACTAGATTAATAGTTAAGAGGACTTAGGTAACTATTACAGCTTATAGAGCTATAGGGTAGAATATAACAATCCCTTTAGCCTAAATAAAGGGTATAGCAATACTAGCCTGCTATTACTAGAAAGTAATAGTAAAGAAAAACACTATTAGCAAGGCAGTTAAAAACAAATTACTAGGGGAGATTATAAAAGCAGTAAACAGTGCTATTAGCATAAAGGAAGTAATAGTAAAATACTAACTATAAAGTAAAGATATAGTTATTATATTTACTAAAGTAAGGAGGAAATAAAAGGAAAACACAGCCTAGATAAGAGTTATCTTTAGACCTAAGGTAGAAGTAAATAGGAAGATGTTCAGTATAATTATTAAGGGATTCCTAATACAATTAATAAACTATATTCCCAAGGGAGAGAGGACTTGCCCGACGTTAACAGGCAAGGTATGGGAGAGATGCCTAAATTATGCAGGGGCATATCCAGTATAGTCTCGGCTGTGCTTGGTAAGTAATAATAGATAGCAGCAGGCTAGGGAGGCTTATGCTATAAGGCTACTGTTCTTCTGCAGCTATTAGTTAGAGGTTACAACAGCTATTACAGGCAAGGGTTATTATAGAGAAGAGACTAAAGGACTAATAAAGAGATAGCTAAGAAAAAGGAGTATATAACTAAGGGGCCTTTTTATAAGATAAACTTATAAGCTATAATTAGGATAATAAAGACTAGCAAAGGAAGGCATAATGCTAGCCTTTTTATAACTAACTAAAGGGCAAAACAATACTAGAGCCAGCCTAACTAGGGTGCTCTAAAGCATATAATAGAGTATATAATTAAGGTTATATACTAGAATACATAAAAGAAAAGCAATTTAGTATATTTAGTATTAGGGCATAGCATTAGCCCTAAGGTAATAGCTATTTAGGAACTAGAAGATTATAATAGTATACTGCTAAATTTATCTTAAGGGCACTATATATTAGTAATATATAGTGGAAGAATAGTAATTTATATATATTAAAAGGTTAAGATAGGACTTTAAACTATAGGGAGAGGGAAGGATTAGTATAGTATTAAGCTATATAAAGTAAAGGTATATAATATCTATTTCCTGGCTTATAAAAAGGAGTAGCAGATGCCTTTATAATACTTTACTAATACCTAGGTAAAGGGCTAGAGTGTATTTATAAGGGACTTTAACTAACACCACCCCTTATAAGATAGATTTAGCTAAACATCTCTAGGGCATAATAAGATATTAAAATTCATAATAAGGCAGCAACTTGGCCTAGCTATGCCGTTTAGGGAAGTAATAAGGAGAGAACATAGTAGTAAGGACAGCACTATTAACCATACATAAACCACTTATAACGTTAGTATTAAATTTATCAGGCTAGTAGAAATTGCTAGATTTAACCATATATCTTAGCTTATTAGCATTAGAACAAGTAAGGAATTAAGTAATAGCCTAGGGTTAGTCCAGGGTTAGAGGATAGCAAATAAGAACCTTATTATAGTAAAGGATTTAAACAGGCTTAGAAAGGAGGGGTTAAAGCTCCTGCTATATAACCAGCAGGAAATTAATAACTATATATAATAGCTTACCTAATAGCTTATAGAAATAGCTAATATAATAGCACTTAAACAACCTTAAAAGCATAGTATACTATAGCCTTAGTAGAATAAAAGGGTAAAGAATATAACAGTAGAGGCAAGACATGCTAATAAGTAGTAGTAGTAATAACGGATATAGAAATCATAGCAGGCCTTAACAGAAGCTATAGAAAAACAGAATTATATTATCTTAGAGAAGAAGAGAAGTAGTTAGTAATAGGCAGTTAGTAAGTTATCTAGGTCTAAAGGGAGCCTTTAAACCCTAGAGCATTAGGCCTAGCTATAGAGTGGACTTCCTCCTAAGATATAACAGGTCTTACTACTAACTTAGCTAGGAGATAATAGTAGGGAGGAGATAATAAAGGTTACATATAAGGGTAAGGTAAAGGTATTTATAGAGAGGTTCTTTCCTTTATTTATAGCTAGGGCTCTAGGTTTAGAGATAAAGGCAGAAACAAGATACTATAGTAATAATTAGGTAGTTCCCGTGTTTATAAAGGAGGAAATTAGAGAAGTTATAAAGAATATAGTAAGTTAAAAAGACTAAAGCCAGATAAGCTGCTAATAGGTTTTCTTAAGCTATATAAAGCAGCCCTAATATTGTGTTTAATATGCCTTGTAAATACATACTATGGTTTAGGACACTATTTGGCCTCCTTTAGGCAAGTAAAGGTAGTAGTTTTATATAAACCTAGGAAGACCTCTAAGGAGTTAGGCAGACCAGGGGGGTAAAGGCTAATATTACTATTAAATATAATAGGAAAAGTAATTAAGGGAGCTATTATAAGGAGGATTACTATTATAGTAAAGGAAGGCTATATACTACTAGACATATAAATAAGCAACAGGGCTAGCAGGTTAATAGAAGTAGTACTAAGCATGCTAAAAGAGGTTATAAGAATAGCATAGCATTACTAGGGAATAGTATTATTACTATAGCTAGATATCACTAGGGTGTTTAACACTATTAGCTATAAATAATTAATCTATACTATAAAGGAGTTAGAACTACTAGGGTAAATGGCCAGATAGGCACAGGGCTTTATATTAAAAAGAAAAGCATAATTAGCATTTAACAGACATATTACTAAGAAAATCCAAGTTACTATAAGGGTTCTATAAAGGTTGCTAGCATCTCCTATCCTCTTCCTGCTTTATATTATACTACTATATTAAAGACTAGTGGTAGTGAAATTAATATTAACATTAGGGTTCTTAGATAATATAAACATTATAGTATATAGAAAAACAGTAGAAGAAACTAAAATATAACTAGAAAAAGCCTAGAGAATATATAAGAAATAGTTAAAGGAGTATAAGCTAAGGTTTAACCTAGAGAAGAGCAAGCTAATATACTTTATAAGGAAGAGGCAGGCGATTATAATAATAATCTGACTTAGAAGAACAATAATACAACTAACATAATTAGCGTAATTCCTAGGGGTTTAGATTTACTAGAAGCTTTATTAGTTAATCTATATAAAGAAGGTAAATACTAAGTTATTACAGCAGAAGTTAGCACTTACAGCACTAGCTATATCTATATAAGAATGCTAACTAGAGTGTACAAGATCCCTTTATATATAGGTAATAAAAAGCATAATAGCCTATAGAGCTAGAATATACTATACTTATAGTAAGTTAAAAGGGATAGCATAAGGGGTAGTAAAGGCATTTATAAGGGAATAAAATAAATACTTAAGGCGGGTTATAAGGGCATATAAGGTAAGACTAATAATACTCTTAAAGATAAAAGCAGTAGTACTATTAGTAGATCTGTACCTTAATTACATTAAATAATAATTCCACTAAAGACTTAAAGATAATAGCATAAGTAAAAAGATATAACAGGTATATAATTTAATAGTATTACAGCTATAACGCTAAGGAAAAGGCTACTAATATAATTACTATAAGGCGTTTCCTAATACCCCCCCCCCCTCCTTAGCAGCCTTATAGCTAAATAGGAATTAAAAAGGGAGTGGGAAAAATAGTAGATATAGTAAAGACATAAGGCTTAGGTAAGAAGAGAATAGGCAAAAGTAATAGTAATAAATAAGGAACCTAACTTTAAGAGCATAAAAAAGATAGTAAGGCTTTATAATAACCTACTAAAGCATAAATCTACAGCCTTAGTATAGCTTTAAATAGAAAAGATAGGGCTAAATACCTTTCTTTATAATAAATAGGTGCCTAAGGTAATATTACTAATATGTTAATACTAGGGAGGAGATAAGGATATATACTACCTTATCTTATTATGCCTAAAACATAACCATTTAAGGCCAATCCCAGCAGTGCTTATAATAAGAAACCTATAGGAACTTAGGGCAGCACTTAATAATAAGAAGCTAGCACTAAATATTATAAAGTAGGTGCTTTTAACTGGGTAACTTTAGCAGTACAGGTTAGCAGAGGAGCTTTGCAAAGCATAGCAGATATATAATATTAAGGCTAAAAAAGGGACTAAAGGTAATAAAAACAATAGAATAGAGAAGGAAGAGCCGGATTAGAAGGGGAGGTGCTTATAAGGGGTTTTTACTAACATACTAACCTTTTATATAAAGCACGACTATACTTCTATTATTATCTGCAATTCTAGGGGAACTAGTAGATATCTTATACTAATGGTTAAAAACAATAAAGACTCTATATTAAAGGCTTAGCAGGAGCTATATAAAAGAATATGGGTTTTCTCCCCTATCTTAGGATTTTTCCTATATTAAGAAGTTAGTTAATAAACTAGTTAGTGGCTCTAGCTACCTAGCGTATATGAATAATAATAATAATAATAGCTTATACTATTACTATTCCCTCCTAAATATATTCTAAGAATAATATAGCTCTTTCCTTAAGTAAGGTTAGGCTTTTAGTCTTATTTAGTATATATTAAACTAATTTAATATTAAAGCCCTTTAGCGCTTAGTTTATACTTATACTAGTTATTATAGAGATTTAGTTATTAAGCACTATTTAATAAGCTAGTAAATAGTTAGCCTAATTATACTATAAAAAGGTAATAACTACTTATAGGACTGCTTATACCTTTTGGTTTATCTATTTTATACTACTATCTGTTTAAGGATAATAAGATATAAATAATAGTTACTTAATACCTACTTGCTTATAAAGTATAATTTAGAAATAACTAAGCTAATTTAAACTATAGTTAGAAATAATCTAATAAGGAAATCTATAAAAACACTATTAGTAATATTTAAACTATTTTACGCATGCTTTAGCTGCTATACTTATTATTACCTCTAGTTATATATATTTTAAAAAACAGTTTATAATAACTATTAGAAAGTATAGTAATACCTTATTATATACTAAAAGTTTTATTATAAAATCTACTAAGATTTATAACTAGTAATAGTCTATAGCTGGTATAAGCTTTAATAAACTTTAATAAAGTTATTAGCTCTTATACCTACTAAAGTAATAGTAGTTTTATATATACTATATTATATTCTTTAATATCTTATCCTAGTAATAATCCCTATATAGCGCTTAAAAAGTAATATTTTACCTTAAGTAGCCTAATATAAGTAAGTTATAAACCTACTATATAAGTAAGATAGTAAGAGGCTTATAATAAAATACTTAAAGCTATCCCTAAAATTATAGTGCTTTTTATATATTTAAAGTATAGTTTACTATTTATAACTAGGTTTTTATAAATATAAAAAACTTTTACTTTACTATTAGTACTACTTTTAGTTAGATTTAGTATAGACTATCCTTAGTAACTCCTTAGTTCTATAGATTTTAAAGCTATTTATCCTAAAATAAATTGAAGCCTAGTAAAAAAGGACTTAAAACCTTTAGACTAAAGCCTGCTATTATATTTAAATTATCTATATTATTCTTATTTTAGTTATTACTATCCTTTAGTTTGGTTATTATTTATACCCTAACTAGGTTTATAGTATTAACTCCTAACTCTTAAGCTATCTTTAATATCCTCTAAATTAGGCAAAATATACAACTTATTAGCTGTCTTTTTTTTCTTTAATTTTAGTCCTGTTAAGACAGAGTATCTAGCTAACCTACTTATATACCTAAGTAATAGTATAAGTAATAGTTAAAAAGAAATATTATTTCTGCTTATTTTACTTATCTTTTAAATATCTCCTAAAGAGCTATAAAATACTCTAGGTTTTTATAATTTATAAGAATTATAAATAGCTAAGCTATACTTCTTAGCTTAGCTAATTATGCCTTTAGGCAGGAAATAATACTAAAGAGCTCTTTATTATAAATTATATAATTCTGCTATATAGCTATTAGCTGTACTAAGTAGTATGCTACTAGCCTTTATATTCCCTTTAAATTATATTAAGAGAGGTATTTACTTATAGCTTTATTAAAGAAGTTAGCCTTTACTTATATTTTTAAGTTAAAATCCTATTATATAAAAATTAAGAATAAAATAAAAGTAGCTTTAAGTGCCTAAAATGCCTTTTTATATTCTAAGAACTAGTAAAACCTAGTAGCCTTCTTAGTAAGGTTAGCTAAAGGGCTTATAAGGTTTAAGAAATTATTAATAAACTTTTAATAAAAATTTATAAAGCTTAAAAAGCTTTATACCTTATAAATTATTTAAGGGGACTCTTAATCTTAAATAGCTATAATCTTTTTTAGGTTAGGGTAGATAGCTTTTTTAGCTTTTATAATAAATCCTAAGTACTTTACCTTTATAACTATAAATATATACTTATTAATATCGCAGCAAACCACAGCCTTGGTGGAATAAAAGGGTAAGGGACGCAATAGTAGAGGCAAGACGTGCTAATAGGCGGTGGCAGTAACAACGGACGTAGGAAGCATGGCAGGCCTTAATGGAAGCTATAAAAAAACAGGATTATATTATTTTAGAGGAAAAGAGAAGTAGCTAGTAATAGGCAGTTAGTAAGTTATCTAGGTCTAAAGGGAGTCTTTAAACCCTAGAGCATTAAGCCTGGTTATAAAGTGGACTTTCTCCTAAAAGGCAATAGGTCCTACTACTAATCTAGCTAGGAGATAACAGTAGGGAGGAGATAGTAAAGGTTATATATAAGGGTAAGGTAAGGGCATTTACAGAGAGGTTTTTCTTTTTATTTATAGCTAGGGCTTTAGGTTTAAAGGCAGAGAAGGGGATAAGATACTGTAATAATAATTAGGTAGTTCCTATATTTATAAAGGAGGAAATTAAAGAGGTTATAAAGAATATAGTAAGTTAAAAAGCCCTAGAACTAGATAAGCTACTAACAGGTTTCCTTAAGCTATATAGAACAGCCTTAATATTATGTTTAACATACCTTATAAATGCTTGCTATAGCTTAGGATATTATCCAGCCTTTTTCTAATAAGTAAAGGTAATAGTTTTATATAAACCTAGGAAGTCCCCTAAGGAGTTAGGCAAACCAGGGGGGTGGAGGCTGATATTACTATTAAATATAATAGGCAAAGTGATTAAGAGAGCTATTATAAGGAGAATTACTATTATAGTAAAGGAAGGCTATATACTACTAAATATATAAATAGGCAACAGAGCTAGTAGATTAATGGAAATAGCACTAAGCATATTAAAAGAGGTTGTAAGAATAGCATAGTATTACTAGGGGATAGCATTATTACTATAGCTAGATATTACTAGGGCATTTAATACTATTAGCTATAAATAATTAATCTGCACTATAAAGAAGTTAGGACTACTAGGGTAAATAGCTAGATAGGCACAGGGCTTTATATTAAAAAGGAGAGCATAATTAGTATTTAACGGACGTATTACTAAGGAAATCTAAGTCACTACAGGGGTTTTGCAAGGGTTACTAGCATTTCCTATTCTCTTCCTGCTTTATATTACACTACTATATTAAAGACTAGTAGCAGCAGAATTAACGTTAATATTAGGGTTCTTAGATAATATAAATATTATAGTATATAGAAAAATGGTAAAAAAGACAAAAGTATAACTAGAAAGAGCCTAGAGAATATATAAGGAGTAGTTAAAGGAGTATAGGCTAAGGTTTAACCTAGGAAAGAGCGAGTTAATGCACTTTATAAGGAAGAGGCAGGCGATTATAATAATAATCTGACTTAGAAGAGTAATAATATAACCGATATAATCAGCGCGATTCCTAGGGGTTTGAATTCACCAGAAGCTTCGTTAGTTAACCTATATAGAGAAGGTAAATGCTAAATTGTTATAGTAGAAATTAGCGCTTATAGCGCTAGCTGCGTTTACGTAGGAATGCCGACTAAAGTGTGCAAGATCCCTTTATATACAGGTAATAAAAAGCATAATAGCCTATAGAGCTAGGATATACCACACCTATAGCAAGCCAGAAGGGGTAGTATAGGGGGTAATAAAGGCATTTATAAGGGAATAGAACAAATGCTTAAGGCAGGTTATAGGGGCATATAAGGTAATACTAGTAATACTCTTAAAGATAAAAGTAGCAGTGCTGCTAGTAGATTTGTACCTTAATTATATTAAATAATAATTCTACTAAAGACTTAAGGATAGTAGTATAAGCAAGAAAATATAGCAGGCCTGTAATTTAATAGCATTACAGCTATAATGCTAAGGAAGAGGCTGCTAACATAATCGCTATAAGGCGTTTCTTAATGCCCCCCCCCCCCTCCCTAGCAGCCTTATAGCTAGACAGAAATTAGAGAGGGAGTGGGAAAAACAGTGGATTTAGCAGAGGTATAAGGCTTAAGTAAGAAGAGGACAGGTAAAAATAATAGCAGCAGATAAGGAACCTAACTTTAAGAGCATAAAAAAAATAGTAAAGCTTTATAATAGCCTGCTTAAGCATAAATCTATAGCCCTAGTTTAGCTTTAAATAGAAAAAATAAGGCTAAATGCCTTTCTTTATAATAAATAAGTACCTAAGGTAACTTCACTAATATGCTAATACTAGGGAGGAGACAAGGATATTTACCACCTTATCCTATTATACCTAGAATATAACTATTTAAGACCAATTCTAGTAGTGCCTATAATAAGAGATCCACAGGAACTTAGGGCAGCACTTAACAACAAAAAGCTAGCACTAAATATTATAAAGTAGGTGCTTTTAACTAGGCGACTTTAGTAGTATAGGTTAGCAGAGGAGCTTGGTAAGGCGTAGCAGATATATAATAATAAGGCTAAGAAAGGGACTAAAGGCAATAAAAATAACAGGATAGAGGAGGAAGAGCCGGACTAGGAGGGAAGGTGCTTATAGGGGGTTTTTACTAACATACTAACCTTTTATATAAAGCACAACCACACTTCTGTTATTGTCTGTAGTTCCGGGGAACTGGCAGATATCTTATACTAATAGTTGGAAATAATAAAGACTTTATATTAAAGGCTTAGCAGGAGCTATATAGAAGAATATGGGTTTTCTCCCCTATCTTAGGGTTTTTCCTATATTAAAAAGTTAGTTAATGAACTAGTTAGTGGCTCTAGCTACCTAGCGTACATGAATAATAATAATACTTATTAATATTTAAGTATAGCTTAGTATATTTTAGTTATTATAAGACCTCTTATACTTTTATTATATAATTTTTCTTAAAGCCCTTAAAGTAAATAAGGATATTATTTAAATAAGCTATTATAAAGTCTTTTAATATATTCCCTAAGGTATTATTAATATATTATTAAAAAGTAGTAAGTACTCTTATTAAACTAAAAAGGTAAACCAGCTACTTAAAAAGTCTAAATTATATTTAAAATACTATTAACTACTTATCTTTTTTAGTAATCTATAGCTTATAAAAGGCTATCTAAATATTAAGCTTAGTAAAGTATCTTACTTTAACTAAAAAGTAAAGGGTTTTCTTAATTAAAAAAAGAGAATACTTATTCTAAGCTATAACTTTATTTAATACCTAATAGTTTATATAAAATTACTAACTCTCTTTTACCTTTTTAATAAGTAAGACTAAAGCCTTAGCTAATAAAAAGCTAGCTTATATTTAACCTTTATTTATAAGGTTTATAATTTGCTTTTATATCTTTAAGAGCTACTCTTAAGGTATATTATATAAAAAAGCCTAAAGAAGTATAGGGTTTATACCATTAAGGTTTTTTTATAGTTAAATATAATAGTCTATAGTCTCTTTATATAATAGTAATATATTTGCCTTTTCTTTGTTAAATAAGTTTTTAAAATCCTAAAGCTCTTTTAATAAGTAGTCTAAAAGCGTTTTAATTAGGTCTAGTTTAGGTATAAAAATATTAAGTATTAAGGTTATATTTTATAAGCTAGTAGCTAAAAACTATATATCTTTTTCTTTTCTTATTACTACTTATTATATTATTTTAGTATATATTAAACCTAATACTATAATTATTAAAGTTATTATCTTTTTAGTAAATATTACTTATATTTAAAGGTTTTTTAAAAAATAAATTATAAGTAACTCCTAAGCTATATAAATTATAATATTATATTACTTTAACCATAGGGTTTCTAAGATATATAACTAGGTAAGACCTAGGATTATATATACTGTTGGAATCGCTCGTCTGGAGGATAGAAGGGATACATAATAGTGACCAGGAATTGTAGGTTATATGCATAATGTACGTGCCTTAGTTAGCTGCATTACTATATTATATAACCTAGGGCAGTACTATGGCTATAATACCATACTTCTATGTCATCCCCCTCTTTTCCCCCTTTAGATAATTATAACTATATAGAAATCAGACCTTTATTACCCCCCCCGCGTTATTACTATAGTAATCATACCCTATGAAACCATTACTAATCAGTGGTTATTATAACTATAGATTAGCTAGGAATTAACAGAAGAGACGAACTTCTGATATAATACACTTATTCATTTAATTGCATAGAATCCGTTGTTTGTGCTACTTAAAAGCAACTTTTTTTATTATTATTAACTTTTACTACTTATCTATAATTATTAAGAAAGTTTCTTTATAGAATTTACTCCTTATTATTGACTTTTACTACTAGTCTATAATTAAAGTATCTTCTTTGCTGTCTATTACAGAGAAAACACTAAAAATGGCTTTAACTTCTACTACTAAAGCTAATTAACCTATTCCTATTTAAGACTTCCTTTTTATAAAACTCTAAAAGTATTCTAACTACTTTACAGAAAAATAGGCTAAAGCTATTATTATTCATGTACGCTAGGTAGCTAGAGCCACTAACTAGTTTATTAACTAACTTCTTAATATAGGAAAAACCCTAAGATAGGGGAGAAAACCCATATTCTTCTATATAGCTCCCGCTAAGCCTTTAATATAAAGTCTTTATTATTTCTAACTATTAGTATAAGATATCTGCTAGTTCCCTAGAACTATAGATAATAATAGAAGTATAGTTATGCTTTATATAAAAGGTTAGTATGTTAGTAAAAACCCCCTATAAGCACCTCCCCTCCTAGTCCAGCTCTTTCTCCTTTATCCTATTGTTTCCATTACCTCTGGTCCCTTTTTTAGCCTTATTATTATATATCTACTATGCCTTACTAAGCTTCTCTGCTAACCTGTACTGCTAAAGTTACTTAGTTAAAAGCACCCACTTTATAATATTTAGTGCTAGCTTTTTATTATTAAGTGCTGCCCTAAGTTCCTATGGATCTCTTATTATAAGCACTATTAGAATCGGTCTTAGATAGTTATATTCTAGGCATAACAGGATTAGGTAGTAGATATCCTTATTTCCTCCCTAGTATTAGCATATTAGTAAAGTTACCTTAGGCACCTGTTTATTATAAAGAAAGGCATTTAGCCCTATTTTTTCCGTTTAAAGCTAAACTAGGGCTGTAGATTTATGCTTAAGCAGGCTATTATAAAGCTTTGCTATCTTTTTTATGCTCTTAAAGTTAGGTTTCTTATTTACTACTATTACTTTTGCCCGTCCTCTTCTTACCTAAGCCTTATACCTCTGCTAAATCCACTGTTTTTCCCACTCTCTCTCTAATTCCTGTCTAGCTATAAGGCTGCTAGGGAGGGGGGGGGGGCATTAAGAAACGCCTTATAGTAATTACATTAGTAGCCTCTTCCTTAGCATTATAGCTATAATACTATTAAATTACAGGCCTGCTATATCTTCTTGCCTATGCTACTATCCTTAAGTCTTTAGTAAAATTATCATTTAATGTAATTAAGGTACAGATCTACTAGCAGCACTGCTGCTTTTATCTTTAAAAGTGTTACTAGCATTGCCTTATACGCCCTTATAACCCGCCTTAAGCATTTATTTTATTCCCTTATAAATGCCTTTACTACCCCCTATACTACCCCTTCTGGCTTGCTGTGGGTATAGTATATCCTAGCTCTATAGGCTATTATGCTTCTTATTACCTGTGTATAAAGGGATCTTGCACACTTTAGTTAGCATTCCTACATAAACACAGCCAGCGCCGTGAGCGCTAATTTCTGCTATGATAATTTAGCATTTACCTTCTCTATATAGGTTAACTAATGAAGCTTCTAGTAAATCTAAACCCCTAGGAATCATGCTAATTATATTAGTTATATTATTGCTCTTCTAAGTTAGATTGTTATTATAATTGCCTGCCTTTTCCTTATAAAGTATATTAGCTTGCTCTTTTTTAGGTTAAACCTTAGCTTATACTCCTTTAACTACTCCTTATATATTCTCTAGGCTCTTTTTAGTTATACTTTTGTTTTTTCTGCTGTTTTTCTATATACTATAATATTTATATTATTTAAGAACCCTAATATTAATGTTAATTCCGCTGCCACTAGTCTTTAATATAGTAGCGTAATATAAAGCAGGAAGAGGATAGGAGACGCCAGCAACCCTTGCAGAACCCCTATAGTAACTTAGATTTCCTTAGTAATATGTCTGTTAAACACTAATTATACTCTCCTTTTTAACATAAAGCCCTGTGCCTATTTAGCTATTTACCCTAGCAGTTCTAACTCCTTTATAATGCGGATTAATTATTTATAGCTAATAGTATTAAACGCCCTAGTAATATCCAGCTGTAGTAATAATGCTATTCCCTAGTAATGCCACGCTATTCTTATAACCTCTTTTAGTATACTTAGTGCTATCTCTATTAATTTGCTAGCCTTATTACTTATTTACATATCTAGCAGTATTATTATTATTGTACGCTAGGTAGCTAGAGCTACTATCTAGTCCATTAGCTAACTTCTTAATACAGGAAAAACCCTAAAACAGGGGAGAAAACCCATATTCTTCTATATAGCTCCTGTTAAGCCTTTATTATAGAGTCTTTATTATTTTTAACTATTAGTATACAGTATCTGCCAGTTCCCCGGGAACTACAGATAATGATAAAAGTGTAGTTGTGCTTTATATAAGAGGTTAGTATATTAGTAGAAACCCCCTATAAGCACCTCCCCTCCTAATCCGGCTCCTTCTCCCCTCTTTTGTTATTTCCGTCACCTCTGGTCCCTTTCCTAGCCTTGCTATTGCATATCTGCCATGCCTTGTAAAGCTCCTCTGCTAACCTGTACTGCTAGAGGCGCCCAGTTAAGAGCACCCACTTTACGATAATTAGTGCAAACTTCTTGTTATTTAATGCCGCCCTAAGTTCCCTTAGGTCTCTTATTATAGGCATTGCCAGGATCGGCCTTAGATGATTATATTCCAGGCATAATAAAATAAGGTAGTAGATATCCTTATCTCCTCCCTAATATTAATATATTAGCAATGTTACCTTGGGCACCTGTCTGCTATAGAGGAAGGCATTTAACCCTATTTTTTCCGTTTAGAGCTGCACTAAGGCTGCAGATTTATGCTTAAGCAGGCTATTATAGAGCTGTGCTATCTTCTTTATACTCTTAAAATTAGGTTCCTTATCTACTGCTATTACTTTTGCCCGTTCTCTTCTTACCTAAGCCTTATGCCTCTGTTATATCTACTGTTTTTCCCACTCCCTCTCTAATTCCTGCCTAGCTATAAGGCTACTAGGGGAGGGGGGGGGGGGGCATTAGGAAACGCCTTATAGAGGTTGCGTTAGCAGCCTCTTTCTTAATGTTATAGCTGTAATGCTATTAAATTGCATGCTTATTGTATCTTCTTGCCCATGCTACTGTCCTTAAGTCTTTAGTGGAATCATTGCTTAATGTAATTAAGGTATAGATCCACTAGTAGCACTGCTGCTTTTATTTCTAAGAGTATTACTAGTGTTGCCTTATATGCCCCTATAACCTGCCTTAAGTATTTATTCTGTTTCTTTATAAATGCCTTTGCTACCCCCTGTACTACCCCTTCTAACTTACTGTGGGTGTAATATATTCTAGCTCTATATACTATTATGCTTCTTATTACCTATGTATAAAGGGATCTTGTATATTCTAGTCAGCATCCCTATGTAGACACAGCTAGCGCTATAAGGGCTAACTTCTGCCTTGCCAGCTTAGTATTCACCTTCTCTATATGTGTTAACTAACGAAGCTTCCGGTGGATCTAAACCCCTAGGAATTGCGCTAATTACGTTGGTTGTATTATTATACTTCTAAGTTAGATTATTATTATAATTGCCTATCTCTTCCTTATAAAGTGCATTAACTTGCTCTTTCCTAAGTTAAACCTTAGCCTGTACTCCTTTAACTACTCCTTACATATTCTTTAGGCTCTTTCTAGTTATACTTTAGTCTCTTCTGCTGTTTTTTTATATACTATAATGTTTATATCATCCAAGAACCCTAACGTTAGTGTTGATTCTGCCGCTGCTAGCCTTTAATATAGTAGTATAATATACAACAGGAAGAGGATAGGAAACGCTAGCAACCCTTACGGGACCCCTATAGTGATTTAGATTTCCTTAGTAGTACGTCTGTTAAACGCTAATTGCACTCTTCTTTCTGACGTAAAACCCTTTATCTATCTGGCCATCTACCCTGGCAGTCCTAACTCCCTTATAGTGTATATTAATTGTTTATAGCTAATAGTATTAAACGCTTTAGTGATATCCAGCTGTAGTAATAATACTATCCCCTGATAGTGCTATACCGTTCTTACTACCTCTTTTAGTATGCTTAGTGCTACCTCTGTTAACCTGCTAGCCCTGTTGCCTATCTGTATGTCTAGCAGTATATAGCCTTTCTCTGCTATAGTAGTAATTCTCCTTGTAATAGCTCCCTTAATTACTTTACTTATTGTGTTTAGCAATAATATTAGCCTTTACCCCCCTGGTCTGCCTAACTCCTTAGGGGTCTTCCTAGGTTTGCATAAAACTACTACCTTTACACACTAAAAGGAGGCCGGATGGTGTCCTAAGCTATAGCATGCATTTACAAGGCGTGTTAAATATAATATTAGGGCTGCGCTGTATAGCTTAAGAAAACCCATTAGTAGCTCGTCCGGCCCTAGGGCTTTCTAGCTTGCTATATTTTTTATAACTTCTTTAATTTTCTCCTTTATAAACACGGGAGCCACCTGTTTATTATCACAGTATTTTATCCCCTCTTCTCCCTCTGGTCCTAAAGCCCTAGCCGCGGATAGAGGGAAGAACCTCTTTGCAAATGCCCTCGCCTTGCCTTTATATATAACCTTTACTATCTCCTTCCTGCTGTTATTTCCTAGCCAAGTTAGTGGCGGAACTTGTTACATCTCTGGGGGGAGTCCACTCTATAGCCGGGCCTAACGCTCTAAGGTCTAGAGGCTCTCTTTAGACCTAGATAGCTCGCTAACAGCCTGTTGCTAGCTGCTTTTCTTCTCCTTTAAGATAACATGGTCCTGTATTTTTATAGCTTCTGTTAAGGTCTGCCATGATTTCTGCGTCCATTATTGCTGCCACTGCCTGCTAGCACGTCTTGCCTTTACTATTACGTCCTTAACCCTTTTATTTCACTATGGCTATGGTTTGCTATGCCTTTAAGGTCGTTTAGGTGCCACTATGTTAGCTATCTCCGTGAGCTAGTAAGTAAGCTATTGCATATAGTCGTTAACTTCCTGCCAGTTACCTAGCAGGAGCTCTAACCCCTCCTTTCTAAGCCTGTTTAGTGCCTTTACTATAATTAGGTTCTTATCTGCTGTTCTCTAACCCTGGATCGACCCTAGGCTGCCGCTGAATTCCTTACTTGTTCTAATGTTAATAAGTTGAGGCATATGGTCGGATCTGGCAATTTCCACTAGCCTAGTAAACTTAATACTAACGTCATAAGTGGTCTATATATAATTAATAATGCTGTCCCTGCTTCCATGTTCTCTCCTTATTACTTCCTTAAACAGAGTAACTAGGCCAAGTTGCTACCTTATTATAAATTCCAATATCTTATTATGCCCCTAAGAGGTCCTGCTAAATCTGTCCCATAGGGGGTGATGTTAGTTAAAGTCCCCTATAAATACACTTTAACCCTTTGCTTAGGTGTCGGCGAAGTATTATAGAGGCGTCTGCCACCCCCTTTTATAAGCCAGGGAATATATATTATACACCTCTACTTTACATAGCTTAACACTACACTAATCCTCCCCTCTCTCTATAGTCTAATGCCCTGCCTTAACCTTCTAGTGTATATAAATCACCATTCTTCTACTATATATTACTAATATATAGTGCCCCTAAGATGGATTTAGCAGTATACTATTATAGCCTCCTGGTTCCTAAATAGCTATCACCTTAGGGCTAACGTTATGCCCTAATGCCAGATATACTAAATTGCTTTTCTTCTGTGTATTCTAGTACATAACCTTAATTATATACTTTATTGTGTGCTTTAGAGCACCCTAGTTAGGCTAGCTCTGGTATTGTTCTGCTCTCTTATTAGTTATAGGAAGGCTAGTATTATGCCTTCTTCTGCCAGTCTCTGCTGTCCTAATTATAGTTTGTATGTTTGTCTTGTAAAAAGGCCCCTTAGTTATATGCTCCTTTCTCTTAGCTGTCTTTCTGTTAATCCCCCGGTCTCTTCTTTATAATAACCCTTGCCTATAGTAGCTGTTACGGCCTCTAACTAATAGTTGCAGAAGAATAGCGGCCTTATAGCGTAAGCCTCCCAGGCCTGTTACCACCTATTATTACTTACTAAGCATAGCCAAGACTATACTGGATATGCCCCTGTGCAATTTAGGCATCTCTCCTGTACCTTGCCTGTTAACATCAGGCAAGTCCTCTTTCCCTTAGGGTGTTTTCTAGCAGCATACCTGCTACATCTTGCTTTCTCCTTACAGTGCCTAGCAATGTGTCTAATCTTATAGTAATTATAATATTGCTTTAAGTGGACTATCTTATTGTATAGCTTAGCGTTAAAAATCTCTACTTAGTATACTATTCCCCTATAGCATAGGCGGTTTGCTGCCTCGGTGCCCTTAACGCTAACCACTAGTGGTGCCCTTGTTGCTATTCCCTTTGGCTTCTGCACTGTTATCTTTGCTATGTTTAGACCATTCTCCTTTTTAATATTTTTCCTTATATCCTTAATTATAACGTAGTTTGTTAATTGTGTTAGGAATCCCTTAATAATCACACTAAACATCTTCTTATTTACTTCTACTGTAGGTCTAAAGGTAACTCTTACTTAGGCTGTGTTTTCCTTCTATTTCCTCCCTGCCTTAGTAAACGTAATAACTGTGTCTCTACTCTGCAGTCTGCATGCTGCTATTGCCTTCTCCATGCTAATAGCGCTGTTTACTGCCTTTATAATCTCTCCTAGTAATCTATTCTTAACTGCCTTACTAATAGTGTTTCCCTTTACTATTGCTTCCTAGTAATAGCGGGCTAGTATTGCCATACCCTCCGTTTAGGCTAAAAGTATTATTATATTTTACCCCGTAACTCTGCAAGCTATAACAGTTACCTAAGTCCCCCTAACTATTAATCTAGTCCTAGGGACAGCCTTTATTACCTCCTTAACTGCCTTCTTAACTATAGTTTTTACTTTACTGTTAACTGCTTTTATAATTAATACCTATAGATCTCCTGTGCTAGTCTTTACTTAGGCTATCTCCCCTCTTATATTTATAGTAACTTATATAAAGGTCCTAATAAAAGCCTATACTTCTGTTATTTCTGCCTTTAGAATAACTTTTATTATTAACTCCTTTAGTAATTTTATTTTATTTTTTAGTTTTTCCTATATTACTATTACTCTAGGATTCTTTCCTTAATATTATATTTCTTCCTAGGTAGTGCCTTATCCTTTATTAGTTACAGATCTATGTAAAAATTTATTAATTATTGCACCCCTTGCGCTACTTACTCCCCTTGCGTAATACGCCATTACTAGGGGGGGTATTTAATAATAAGGAATCCGATTCCATGCTTCTTTTTCGTTTTAGGCGTGATGCCGCGTCGTGTCCGCGGTGTTGGTCAGGGCAGTCTATCCATATCTAGCAGTATATAGCCTTCCTTTACTACAATAGTAATCCTCCTTATAATAGCTCCCTTAATTACTTTACTTATTATATTTAATAGTAATATTAGCCTCTACCCCCCTAGTCTGCCTAACTCCTTAGGGGACTTCCTAGGTTTATATAGAACTATTACCTTTGCTTATTAGAAGGAGGCCAGATAATATCCTAAGCTATAGCAAGCATTTATAAGGCATATTAAACATAATATTAGGGCTGCTTTATATAGCTTAAGGAAACCTATTAGCAGCTTATTTAGTTCTAGGGCTTTTTAACTTACTATATTTTTTATAACCTCTTTAATTTCCTCCTTTATAAACACAGGAACTACCTAATTATTATTATAGTATCTTATCCCCTTCTCTGCCTCTAGACCTAAAGCCCTAGCTGTAAATAGAGAGAAGAACCTCTCTGTAAATACCCTTGCCTTATCCTTATATATAACCTTTACTATCTCCTCCCTATTATTATCTCCTAGCCAGGTTAGTAGTAAGACCTGTTGCCTTTTAGGAGAAAGTTCACTCTATAGCCAGGCCTAACGCTCTAGGGTCTAAAGACTCCCTTTAAACCTAAATAACTTACTAACTGCCTATTACTAGCTACTTTTCTTCTCCTTTAAGATAATATAATTCTGTTTTTTTTATAGCTTCTGTTAAGGCCTGCTATACTTCCTGTGTCTGTTGTTACTACTACTGCCTATTAGCATGTCTTACCTCTGCTATTACATTCCTTACCCTTTTATTCCACTAAGGCTATAGTTTATTATGCCCTTAAGGTTGCTTAGGTGCTGCTATATTAGCTATCTCTATAAGCTGTTAGGTAAGCCACTATACATAGTTATTAATTTCTTACTAGTTACACAGCAGAAGCTCTAACCCCTTCTTTCTAAGCCTGTTTAAAGCCTCTACTATAATAAGGTTCTTATCTGCTATCCTCTAACCCCAGACTAACCCTAGGCTGTTGCTTAATTCCTTATTTATTCTAATGCTAATAAGCTAGGGCATATGGTTAGATCTGGCGATTTCTACTAGCCTAATGAATTTAACACTAACATTATAGGTAGTCCATATATGGTTAATAGTACTATCCCTGCTACTATATTCTCTCCTTATTACTTCCCTAAACAGCATAGCTAGACCAAGTTGCTACCTTATTATGAATTTTAATATCTTATTATGCCCCGGAGATATTTAGCTAAATCTGTCCCATAAGGGGTGATATTAGTTAAAGTCCCCTATAAACACACTCTAGCCCTTTGCCTAGGTATTAGCAATGTTGGTAGCGCTCAGGTTACAAGTATGCTGCAGCACAAATGTAGGGGGGGGGGGTTTAATATTCAATTCATCTATGTCTCTAAAAGAGGGGAAGAAGCAGGCTACGATGCGGAGGTGTGGTGTTGTGGCCACGGTACGGCCCTAGGTCACATGACCTGTAATCCAGCTAATCAGGGTGCGTGTATTCTGTGTGCAACCTATAATTCCTAGTTAATGCGGCGTATCCCTTCTATTATTTATACGAGCGATTCCGACACTCGCAAATTCTCTCTCTATTAAAGAAAAAGAGGAATCGCTCCAAAAAATGCATAAAACGCCCCAAATAATCAGATATTAACAAATAAGTAATAAAGCAAAAAACATCCTTTAAATGAATAACTTTTGTTGGTCTAGGCCGAATGGTTATGGAGGCAAAGAGTGTTATGGGGGGGGGGGGGGCCAAAGAGTGTAATTCCCGCGTTCAATCCTACTAAATTAGGCGCTTATAATCGCGTTCGAATTCATCAAATTTAAGCTCTTTATTGGGCGCTTAATTTGTCGTTGGATTTGGTAAGGAATTAGGACTTTTTCATTCTTCGGCGGCTCCGGCAGCGGCTCTCGCGGCAATTCTTGCAACAGGTCTTTTAACCCATCCTTCTACATGGATTTAGGCTTCATTCTTCGTTACAAAGGTCTTAAGAGCTTTATTTAGTAAAGCTTTTGTTATCACATCCGCAGGATTATTATTGCTATTAATCCAGCGTATCTCAGCTACTTCCCTCCTCTTATATAACTGCCGTAAAGCCATAATATTAATTATTAGCCTCTTTTCCTTTGTCGTCCCTAGCTTAACAATACATTTATATAGCGAAAAAGAGTTAGTGCATATTATTGTTAGAATTTTTAGCTTATTTAATCGGTTAGTAATGATATTTAGAGTAGTGCTTATTGCATAGGCAATGTTAATACCTTAAACCATCCTATACAGCTTAGAAGCTAATGCACTTCTTGTGACTCTTTTAGATTTTATTAAGCTATATGTTACGATATTTCCTCTGAGGGTGAATTCAGAGGTATCGTTATCCTTCCTTTTATTGCCTAGGATGATCACATAGCCTAGTTAAGAGCTAAGGTCTTTATTATTTACAAAAGAACCGTTAATAAAGACATAAAGAGCGGCGTTTTCTAGCAAGAGAGATATATATTAAAGTCCACGGTCTTGATTGTTGATTTGCCATTAAAGTCTTTTATTAAGCCTTAAAACATTATTAGATCCTGGATATTAGACTTAGGCAGCAACGGAAAGATCGTAAGATGCTTTAGGTTAACATATTAGAGCAATGTACGCTCCTTATGCTCGCTGTTCGACATATTTCGCTTAGTCGGTTAGGTTATTAACTTGTAATAGCTTCCTTCCTTATTCCTTTTGTTGCAAAAAGAAGGTATTATTGTTAACTTCGCTTAAAATGCAACTGTTAAACATTAACGGTATTAAAATCGTCAACCTCTCTTTTAGCTTTACAAGGAATTTAGCGTTTTTCAACTCAACCTCTTTGTAATTGAAAAACTCAGCATTACTAAGTCCTAAGGTATTATTAGTCTGTATTCTAATAATTCCAAAACACAAGCTTTCGCTAGAAGAAATAAGAAGATAAGGGTTATATGTAGAGGTTATCATCTGTAGTCTCTAACAATAATGATTAAAATACGTCGACCACTAATGTGTGCCAGCCTTTGCTATTCCGTATAGCGGCTTAATTATAACCATAATGACGTCTGGCGGGTAAAGGTGTGCAATTTGTGCTGGAAGCTTCGCAAGAATTGTGCGATTAAGCTTCGTTTGTAACTGCACATATGCTTAGGTAATATCCCTTAGCCAAACTGTAATGCCTTTCTTTTTCAATAAGGGAGCAAGGGCAACGATAAGCCTTTGACTAGCTCTCTAAATTGTTAGGGACTACGTGAGAATAACCTCTTTCCTATGGTCGCTATGGCCTTGGATAACATATCGTGACTTTTTATATAGGGAGTTAGTTGCCTTGCCTTTAACTTCTCTTACCATTTGCAAGCTAAAGAGTCTTTTACCTCCATGCCTTTGCAGGTTGAATTTTACAAATTCGAACATATTCCTTACTAGTAAAGCATTAATCTCTGCTTTATTAGAGAGTTTAAAAGGTTCTCCAGGTGTATTAATTTTTCCTTGCGTGCAGAGGTTAATTATAAGTTAAAAATCGGCCTTTTCTTTCTTAGTAAGAAAAGCCTCTGCTTAAGGGTGTTTCCAGGGTCTTCCACGTCCTTTTCGTAGTAGAGTTATTAGGTTATCCAGGGGGTTTTTGTGATTTTCATCACCTTAAACCAGGTCTTCCTTATAAACCAGGTCTTCCTTGTAAGAAGATTCCACCTCTAGTAAGGTTATATACGGTTTAATAACCATAGACCGAAACTTTATAGGGCTATAAGGCATCTTAATAATGCAAGTCTTTCCTTTTATTAAGAGAAGCTTATAGGGGCTAGTCCATTTGCCTTTTTTACAATAAACTTGTACATCGGAATTCAAAGGAAGAGTGTGTATAGGCAGGGTTATTAGGCCGTTGCGGGTATTAAGAGCATTGTGGACTTAGCGTCTCGTAAGACTGCGTCTTGCTTTATCTATTGCTTTTTAAAGTATCTTAGCTCTTTAGGCAACCGTAAAGCTCGGGGGGAAATCATTCGTTATCCTTAGATAGGTTCTAAAGACTAGAAGGGTGGGAATAAGACTATTTAGACCGGCAGAGTTATTGACTGCTTTAACAGCCATTTGAAGTATCTGCTTTTTTAAGAGAAGACCGTCAGCTTCGGTCTTAATAATATCATATGCTCTGCGAAGAGGGGCATGATATCGCTTAAGTTTTCCGATGCTGTTGTGAGCCTTAACGGGGACTTTGTTAATATTAATTGACAATAGTCAAGCTAAATGCCTGAATTCGCTAGAAGCAAAGTTTCTTCCGGCATCGTGGACTATCTAGTCTGGGGGTCCAAGATATGTATTAATCCAGCACTCTTTAAGGGCATTCTAGATATCTTGAGCTTTCTGTTGTTAAGGTGCAAGAAAGCGGGCAGCTTGAAATGATATTGCCAAATCTATAACGTATAGGACCGGCTTCTCATCAATTTGCATGATATTAACGAGGACCTCGTAGTTAAATTTAATATTGTCTTTAAGAGTAAATTTAAATCTACTCAGAGCTTTTGCATTTATCTGGCATTGATGGCAAGCATGCGTGATTTTCCCTATATCAGCCTTATTAAATTCTTCACCAGCCCTGGCGAGAAGGTTATTTAATCGGTCGATTAACGAATGACTAAATTAGCAATAAAGTTAACGGATTTCGGCTTTAGAAAGCATAAAGATGGCAGGTTCTTAAGAACTAGCTGTCTACTAAGAATATCCCTATTTCCTAATAATAGGTACCTTTTTATCTCCTTAGATTAGAAGATTCTTAAGATTGTTAAGTTTAACACCTATTTTATCCATGTCTGTGATAGAATATAAAAACAGTGTGGCACTATTAAGCACATAGAAAGGTATTGTGCTAAAAATCGTCAGAAGCTTCAAAATACTAGTTAAAGTCGCAGTACCGGCTCCAAAGGTAATAGTCCTTTAGTTAGAGGAATGCTTAATTATAAGGTTCTTTATGATTTTCATTAGAGCGTTGACTTGGCCTTGGCCAGCAGTTGAAATTCCTAATGCTCCTGTATCCAGGAGTATACTATAAAATGTATCCGCTGTATATCTCGTATCCATAAGATACACGTGTTATTAAGGTTGTTCATTGGTATCATGGTCATAGGGGTCTTTAAGAAATAAGGCATGTTTAAAAGCATTATCCTGCAAGAAGTTTATAGTTGATTAGGAAAAGAGTAGGGGATTCGGTGCTTACGTAAAGAATGTTATAAAGAAGAGAGTATTATAAGCCTCTTTATTATCTGGTTTCTCTTTTTTATTAGTAGTAAGGAAAGCAGCGTTCTAAGCGGCTTTTTTGTGTTCGTCCTTACTGCTATTATTAGTAGCAGTAAGTTGGGCCATTTTGCCTTTATAGGCCTGTAGGAATGCATAATATTAGCGTTTAGAGGGTGGTTTTTAGTGTTTTCTGTTATTCTACTAAGTTGCTTTTACTTTCTTCTGCTTAAAGGCAGGATGGTTAGTTAACTAGCATCCTTCTTTACAGTAGATAAAGCATTTCTTTGAGCTTGCTCTGGCTTAAGGTTTTTCACGATATATAGCTTGTGAATAGCGTCGGTTTATAAACATTGCTATATTAGTGTTTTAGTCTGTAGACCAGGCGATAAGGGCAGTCGAATTGTTGTTAGTAGTTATTAGTAACTAACTTATAGAGGTTAGTGGTATGTCCATTGCTAAGAGGCAATTTCAAAGATTACTAACAAATCCTTTAAAGGTTAGCATATTCCTAAATTTAACATTATAGAAATCGTTATTATTTTCTATTACTTGTCGTACTTAATGAAGAAGAATTATATCTTGTTTAAGAGGGTTATAAAGGCCATTGAATATCTTTGTAAGTTAGTTGAGAAGAATTTCTAAGCATTCTGACTTATTCTTTATTAGATGTTCTATAATGATATAGCAAAGGCATAAATCGGCAAATTATGATTTATAGAAGCTTTGATTTTCAGGTGTTTCGAAGTGATTCCTGATGTTCTAAGTCATTTCTTCAAATAGAATTATCTTTACTCTGAAGTATTTAAGGAAGTATATGTAGGCTTTCCCTTAAAGCATAATAGGGAAGGCTTTTGGGTAAAGGGAGAGGGAAACTCCTGCTTAAGAACATTTCTCTTCAAAATATAGTAACTTCTTGTTAATAAAGTCGTACACTTCTCCAGAATATTGTTCTTCTTTCTAGTAAAGTCTCTTAAGAGTATTAAGGGCTTTTCAATTGCTATTAGAAAGTGTTCTGGTTAGGGCTTGTGGTTCTGGTTGAGAGTCTGCGGTTAAATAAAAATCTTCATTATAATAGGAATCCTTATCATTAGAAAGTTCTAGTTGTTAAGCTTCTTTTCCTTTCCTAGTTGCTTTATCTAGTAAAGGCTTGTATTTCATGTCAGGGTTAATATTTAAGATATTAACAAGATCTTCAGAGACGTTTGATCTCGATCCTCTGGCTGTTTCGACACCATTGTCATTAAGGTAATCACGAAGGGTATACTTAAGGTTATTATTGATTTTATTAAAAGTATCCTTAGTCTAGTTTTTATAATCTCGTTAGAAGTTGACAAGGAGATCACGACCTTTTCCTTTATTAAGAATATAATAGTAGAGTGTATAGGCAATACGGTCATTAATATCTTGTTCGGTGGCTGTATTAACATTAATATTATTGACTAACCTGGTCTAATTCATAGATATAATTAGACAGTGCTTGTGAAGTTTTTAAGGTAGGGAACTCTTTAAAAGTTCTTTTCTGTAGATATCTTTCTGGAGTTGTTTATTAAAGTCTTCTATTTTTCCTTGGCTTAACGACATTTTTAGTGTTTTAGGCTTTATGTTTAGTACTAATTAAAGCAGTTGGCATTGGTTGATTCTCTGTGAATGACAGTGAAGATCTGGTTTCAATTGTAGACGAGTAATAGTTAATAATAAGGGAGAAGATCCACAAGAGTTAAGTCTTCTTATAATTGTAGATGATTTAATAATTAACAATCAAAGAAATAATCCTTTGGTTAGCACAACGTTGGAATTTCTCGTAGTTATATAGAGTAAAAGCGTTTAGACAAGTCTTTTCTGGGTATGACCTAACGAATCTGTGGTTATTAGCAACTACTAATTAGTGTTAGTAGCGCTCAGGTTATAAGTATGCTGCAGCATAAATGTAGGGGGGGGGGTTTAATATTTAATTTATCTATGTCTCTAAAAGAGGGGAAGAAGCAGGCTACGATGCGGAGGTGTGGTGTTGTGGCCACGGTACGGCCCCAGGTTACATGACCTGTGATCCAGCCAATCAGGATGCGTGCATTCTGTGTGCAACCCATAATTCCTGGTCAATGCGGCGTATCCCTTCCATCATCCATACGAGCGATTCCGACAAGCAAAGTATTATAAAGGCGTCTGCTACTCCCTTTTATAAGCCAGGGAATAGATATTATATATCTCTACTTTATATAGCTTAATACTATATTAATCCTCCCCCCTTTCTATAGTTTAAAGTCCTGTCTTAACCTTTTAGTATATATAAATTACTATTTTTCTGCTATATATTACTAATATATAGTGTTCTTAAGATAGATTTAGTAGTATACTATTATAGCCTCCTGGTTCCTGAATAGCTATTACCTTAGGGCTAACGTTATGCCCTAACGCCAGATATACTAAATTGCTTTTTTTCTGTATATTCCAGTATATAACCTTAATTATGTACTCTATTATATGCTTTAAAGCACTCTGGTTAGGCTGGCTTTGGTATTGTTTGGCCCTTTAGTTAGCTGTAGAAAGGCTAGTATTATACCTTCCTCTGCTAGTCTCTGTTGTCCTAATCTTAGCTTATAGGTTTGTCTTATAGAAGGGCCCTTTAGTTATATACTCCTTCCTCTTAGCTGCCTCTCTGTTAGTCCTTTAGTTTCTTTTCCCTAATAACCCTTGCCTATAGTAGCTATTATAACCTCTAACTAATAGTTGTAAAAGAATAGCAGCCTTATGGCATAAGCCTCCCTAGCCTACTATTATCTCTTATTACTTACTAAGTATAGTTAAGACTATGCTAGATATACCCTTATATAATTTAGGTATCTCTCCTATACCTTGCCTGTTAACGTTAGGCAAGTCCTCTCTCCCTTAGGGTGTTTTCTAGTAGCATACCTACTACATATATATTCATGTACGCTAGGTAGCTAGAGCCACTAACTAGTTCATTAACTAACTTCTTAATATAGGAAAAACCCTAAAATAGGGGAGAAAACCCATATTCTTCTATATAGCTCCCGCTAAGCCTCTGATATAAAGTCTTTATTGTTTCCAACCATTAGTATAAGATATCTGCCAGTTCCCCGGAACTGCAGACAATGACAGAAGTGTAGTTGTGCTTTATATAAAAGGTTAGTATGTTAGTAAAAACCCCCTATAAGTACCTCCCCTCCTAGTCCAGCTCTTCCTCCTTTATTCTGTTGTTTCCGTTGCCTCTGGTCCCTTTCTTAGCCTTGTCATTGCATATCTGCCACGCCTTACTAAGCTCCTCCGCCAACCTGTACTGCTAAAGTCGCCCAGTTAAAAGCACCTACTTTACAATATTTAGTGCTAGCTTCTTGTTGTTAAGCGCTGCCCTAAGTTCCTGCGGATCTCTTATTACAGGCACTGCCGGAATCGGTCTTAGATAGTTATATTCTGGGTATGACAGGATAAGGTAGTAGATATCCTCGTCTCCTCCCTAGTATTGGCATATTGGTGAAGTTACCTTAGGCACCTGTTTGTTATAAAGGAAGGCATTCAGCCCTATTTTTTCCGTTTAAAGCTAAACTAGGGCCGCAGATTTATGCTTAAGCAAGCTATTATAAAGCTTTGCTATCTTTTTTGTGCTCTTAAAGTTAGGTTCCTCGTCTGCTGCTGTTGCTTTTGCCCGTCCTCTTCTCACCTAAGCCTTATGCCTCTGCCGGATCCACCATTTTTCCCACTCCCTCTCTAATTCCTGTCTGGCTATAAGGCTGCTAGGGAGGGGGGGGGGGGCATTAGGAAACGCCTCATAGCGATTACGTTGGCGGCCTCTTCCTCGGCGTTGTAGCTGCAATGCTATCAAATTACAGGCCTGCCGTATCTTCTTGCCTATACTACTATCCTTAAGTCTTTAGTGGAATCGTTGTTTAATGTAATTAAGGTACAGATCTACTAGCGGCACTACTGCTTCCGTCTCTAAGAGTGTTACTAGCGTCGCCTTATATGCCCTTATAACCTGCCTTAAGCATTCGTTCTGTTCCCTTACAAATGCCTTTACTACCCCCTGTACTACCCCTTCTAGCTCGCTGCAGGTGTGGTATATCCCAGCTCCATAGGCTATTGTGCTTTATATTACCTGCGTATAAAGGGATCTTGCACACTTTAGTCGGCATTCCTATGTAGACGCAGCCAGCGCTGTAAGCGCTAAT
Organism: Aciculosporium take MAFF-241224; assembly: GCA_000222935.2. Lineage (NCBI taxonomy): Eukaryota > Fungi > Ascomycota > Sordariomycetes > Hypocreales > Clavicipitaceae > Aciculosporium > Aciculosporium take. Next base: position 50,317 of record AFQZ01000029.1, read on the forward strand.
TTCTGCTGTGACAATTTGGCATTCACCTTCTTTATGTGGGTTAACCAATGAAGCTTCCGGTGAATCCAAACCCCTAGGAATCGCACTAATTGTGTTGGTTATATTGTTGCTCTGCTAAGTTAGATTGTTATTATAATCGCCTGCCTCTTCCTTGTAAAGTGCATTAGCTTGCTCTTTCCTGGGTTAAACCTTAGCCTATACTCCTTTAACTACTCCTTATATATTCTCTAGGCTCTTTCTAGTTATACTTTTATCTCCTCTGCTGTTTTTCTATATGCTATAATGTTTGTATTATCCGAGAACCTTAATGTTAATGTTGATTCTGCTGCTGCTAGTCTTTGATATAGTGGTGTAATATAGAGCAGGAAGAGGATAGGAGACGCTAGCGACCCTTGCGGAACCCCTGTAGTGACTTGGATTTCCTTGGTAATATGTCCGTTAAACGCCAATTATGCTCTCCTTTCTAACGTAAAGCCCTGTGCCTATCTAGCTATCTACCCTAGCAGTCCTAACTCCTTTATAGTGTAGATTAATTGTTTATGGCTGACGGTGTTAAACGCCCTAGTGATATCTAGCTATAGTAATGATGCTATCCCCCGGTAATGCCACGCCGTTCTCATAACCTCTTTTAGCGTACTTAGTGCTATTTCTATTAATCTGCCAGCCCTGTTGCCTATCTGCATGTCCGGCAGTATATGGCCTTCCTCTGCTGCAATAGTGATCCTCCTTATAATAGCTCCCTTAATCACTTTGCCTATCGTGTTTAATAGTAATATTGGCCTCCACCCCCCCGGTCTGCCCAACTCCTCAGGGGACTTCCTAGGTTTGTGTAGAACTACCACCTTTGCTCGTTGGAAGGAGGCCGGATGATATCCCAAGCCGCAGCAAGCATTCGTAAGGCGTGTTAAACACGATATTAGGACTGCTCTGTATAGCTTAAGGAAACCTGTTGGCAGCTCGTCCGGTCCTAGGGCTTTCTAACTTGCTGTATTCTTTATAACCTCTTTAATTTCCTCCTCTATAAACACGGGAACTGCCTGATTGTTATTACAGTATCTTGTCCCCTCCTCTGCCTCTAGACCTAGAGCCCTAGCCGCGGATGGAGGGAAGAACCTCTCTGCAAATGCCCTTGCCTTGCCCTTGTGTGTAACCTCTACTATCTCCTCCCTGCCGTTGTCTCCTAGCCGGGTTAGTAGTGGGACCTGTTGCCTTTTAGGAGGAAGTCCACTCTGTAGCCAGGCCCAACGCTCTAGGGTCTAAAGACTCCCTTTAGACCTGGATAACTTACTAACTGCCTGTCGCCAGCTACTTCTCTTCTCCTCTGAGATAATACAATCCTGTTTTTTTGTAGCTTTTGTCAAGGCCTGCCACGCTTCCTGTGTCTGTTGTTGCTGCTACTGCTTATTAGCACGTCTTGCCTCTGCTATTGCGTTCCTTACCCTTTTATTCCACTAAGGCTGTAGTTTGCTATGCCCTTAAGGTTGCTTAGGTGCTGCTGTATTAGCTATCTCTGTGAGCTGTTAGGTAAGCCACTGCATATAGTTATTGATTTCTTGCCGGTTACATAGCGGAAGCTCTAACCCCTTCTTTTTAAGCCTGTTTAAAGCCTTTGTTATAATAAGGTTCTCGTCTGCTGTCCTCTAACCCCGGACTAACCCTGGGCTATTGCTTGATTCCTTATTTGTCCTAATGCTAATAAGCTGGGGTACATGGTCAGATCTGGCGATTTCCACTAGCCTGATAAATTTGACACTAACGTCGTAGGTAGTTTACGCATGGTTAATAGTGCTGTCCCTGCTGCTATGTTCTCTCCTTGTTACTTCCCTAAACGGCATAGCTAGGCCGAGTTACCACCTTGTTATAAATTCTAATATCTTATTGTGCCCTGGAGATGTTCGGCCGAATCTGTTCTATAAGGGGTAATGTTGGTTGAAGTCCCCTACAAACACACTCCGGCCCTTTGCCTGGGTATTGGCAAAGTGTTATAAAGGCGTCTGCCACCCCCTTTTATAAGCCGGGGAATATATGTTGTACACCTCTACTTTATATAGCTTGACACTACACTAATCCTCCCCCCTCCCTATAGTCTAAAGCCCTGCCTTGACCTTCCGGTGTATATAAATTGCCATTCTTCTACTATATGTTGCTAACGTATAGTGCCCCTAAGATGGATTCGGTGGTATACTATTATAGCCTCCTGGTTCCTAGATGGCTATCACCTTAGGGCTAACGTTATGCCCTAACGCCAGATGTACTAGATTGCTTTTCTTCCGTGTATTCCAGTACATGACCTTAATTATGTACTTTATTGTGTGCTTCGGAGCACCCTGGTTGGGCTGGCTCCGGTATTGTTCTGCTCTCTTATTAGTTATAGGAAGGCTAGCATTGTGCCTTCCTTTGCCAGTCTCTGCCGTCCTGATTATAGTTTGTATGTTTATCTTGTAAAAAGGCCCCTTAGTTGTATGCTCCTTCCTCTTAGCTGCCTTTCCATTAATCCCCTGGTCTCTTCTCTATAATAACCCTCGCCTGTAGTAGCTATCACGGCCTTTAACCGATGGTCGCGGAAGAACAGCGGCCTTGTGGCGTAAGCCTCCCGGGCCTGTTGCCACCTATTATTGCTTACTAAGCATAGCCGAGACCATGCTGGATATGCCCCTGCGTAATTTAGGCATCTCTCCCGTACCTCGCCTGTTAACGTCAGGCAAGTCCTCTCTCCCTTAGGGTGTTTTCCAGCAGCACACCTACCGCATCTTGCTTCCTCCTTACAGTACCTAGTAATGTATCTAATCTTATAGTAATTATAATATTGCTTTAGGTAGACCATCTCGTTGTATGGCTTGGCGTCAAAAATCTCTGCTTGGTATACTATTCCCCCATGGCATAGGCGGTTTGCTACCTTAGTGCCCTTAACGCTAACCACCAGTGGTGCCCTTGTCGCTGTTCCCTTTAGCTTCCGCACTATTATCTTCGCCATATTTAGACCATTCTCCTTTTTAATGTTTTTCCTTATATCCTCGATTGCAATGTGGTTTGTTAATTGTGTTAGGAATCCCTTAATAATCACACTAAACATCTTCCTGTTTACTTCCGCTGTAGGTCCAAAGGCAACTCTCACCTAGGCCGTGTTTTCCTTCCATTTCCTCCCTGCCTTAGTAAATGTAATAACTGTGTCTCCACTCTGCAGCCTGCGTGCTGCTATTGCCTCCTTTACGCTAATAGCGCTATTTACTGCCTTCACAATCTCTCCTGGCAATCTGTTCCTAACTGCCTCGCTAATAGTATTTCCCTTTACCATTGCTTCCTAGTAATGGCGGGCCGGTATTGCCATACCCTCCGTTTAGGCTAAAGGTATCGTCATATTCTGCCCCGTGACTCCGCAAGCTATAACAGTCGCCCAAGTCCCCCTAACCGTTGATCCAGTCCTAAGGACGGCCTCCATCGCCTCCTTAACCGCCTTCTTAACCGTGGTTTCAACTTTACTGTTAACCGCTTCTATAATCAACGCCTGTAGATCTCCCGTGCTAGTCTTTGCTCAGGCTATCTCCCCTCCTGCATTTATAGTAACTTGCGTAAAGGTCCTAATAAAAGCCTACACTTCTATTATTTCTGCCTCCGGGATAACTTTTATTATTAACTCCTTTAGTGATTTCATTTTATTCTTTAGTTTTTCCTGCACTACTATCACTCTAGGATTCTCTCCTTAATATTACATTTCTTCCTAGGTAGTGCCTTATCCTTTATTAGTCGCGGATCTACACGAAAATTCATTAATTATCGCACCCCTTGCGCCGCTTACTCCCCTTGCGCAATGCGCTATCACTAGGGGGGGTATTTAACGATGAGGAATCCGATTCTATGCTTCTTTTTCGTTTTAGGCGTGATACCGCGTCGTGTCCGCGGTGTTGGTCCTTTGCCAGCTACCCCTCCTTTATAATATTTTATACCTACTACATCTTGCTTCCTTCTTATAATATCTAGTAATATATCTAATCTTATAGTAGTTATAATATTACTTTAAGTGGATTATTTTGTTATATAGCTTAGTATTAAAAATCTCTGCTTAGTATACTATTCCCCCATAGCATAGTCAGTTTGCTGCCTTAGTACCCTTAATACTAACTACTAATAGTGCCCTTATTACTATTTCTCTTAGCTTTTATACTATTATCTTTACTATATTTAATCCATTCTCCTTTTTAATGTTCTTCCTTATATCCTTAATTATAATGTGGTTTGTTAATTATATTAGGAATTCCTTAATAATTACACTAAACATCTTCCTGTTTACTTCTGCCTTAGGTCTAAAGGCAACTCCTACCTAGGCTGTGTTTTCTTTTTATTTCCTCCCTGCTTTTATAAATATAATAACTTAACAGGTAACCTCCATAGAGGCAAAACTAAAGAGAAAACCCATTAATATGGGTGACCCCTACGAGGGGAACCGGATTAAATATCCGGCGTAAAGGAGCCTCTTGGCTCACAAACTGGAGGCGGATAGTGCCTTTATTAGGACTAATCAGAATAAGTAGTATTTTATTTACCAATGCCTGTTGAGTTAGGTATAGGCCCGGGTCTTACCCTTCTTTAAAGTAGGAAAATCCATTAAGTATGACCTAAATAAGTTCCTAATATATCTTAACACTTTATTTCTAGATCCTTATTAAGAAGAGCGCACTGCTGTTGAACTAGATTAGGTTAAACAACAACCTAAAGAGAAATTTAATGATTTTTTTGTCTGTTTTAAACAAAAGCTGGTCCTAGTAGGCGGGCATTATTAGGCAGAACCAATTAAACTATCTAAACTATGTATAGCTTTAAATAAGAAAATATAAGACTACTGTATAAGACAGGACATCCCTTGTGTAAATTACTTCCAGGCAGTAGAGAGATTATAAAGCATTACCCTTGATCTTAAATCTTATAAGATAGAAGAACGCTCCAAGGCCTGATGCTATATAACAACCGGATTCCCTTTGGCTGCATCCCAGGATAAGGAAGGCAATGTAAAGATAACAGGTATAAACGCTATGTCTTCTAAGACGCATGCAAAGTAGGTTTCAGCAGAGGAGATATAATCTTAATATAATAATAAACAGTATTTGTACTACAGAGTTACTGGATATTAATTAAAGATATGCTGCCTTCTCCCCGCGCGCCCTCTAAAGGTTAATATACGCATAGTTAACATAATAGTAACCCAGGATAGGTCTAAAGTTAAAGACAACTCAGAAAAAGACAGCCCCTAAGCTTAAGTCTTAGTAAGGGGGAGGAAGATAGCAGCCAGCCACTATATTCACTATAAAAGGCACATAAACAGATAGAAAAGAAAATAAACTCTAATCCTTTTTTATTGCTAGTTCTATTTAATAAAATAGCCTTTACTAATACATAAGTGGATAGTAGGTATAATAGCTATACTACTATAAGCAAATCCTTTACATAAAGGATAGGGTTCTTAATATTTCTATTAGCTCAACCTTAAACGATCTAAATAGCTATTTTGATTAAGAAGCGAGGCCAGGATAGCTACTACCAGAGCACAACTACAATATCTAGGGTTACCTAGTTTACTACTAACATAGATAGATAGAGTTTTCCAGTCTTAGCCTATATAATCCCGGGTCTTACCTAATTATACATCTTAGGAACCCCATGGCTAAAGCGATATAATATTGCAATTCATACGGCTTAGGAATTACTAGTGGTCCGCTCTTTAGGAAACCTTCAGGTGTAGGCAACGTCCGCAAGGAAGGTAGTAACTCTAATAATTACAGTATTAGGTTTAATATATGCCAGGATAGCGTAATAAGCAGTAGCTAGGAAAGAAAAAGATATATAGTTTCTAGCTACTAGCTTACGAAATATAACCTTAATACTTAACATTTTTACACCTAAACCAGACCCAGTTAGGACGCTTCTAGATTATTTGCTAAAAGAGCTCTAGGATTTTAAAGACTTATTTAACAAAGAAAAGGCAAATGCATTACTACTATACAAAAGAACCGTAGATTACTATATTTAACTGCAGAAGAACCCCGATAGGACAGATCCTAAGCTTCCTTAGGCTCCCTTATATAATATGCCTTAGGAGCAGCTCTTAGAGATACAAAAGCAAATCGTAGACCTTATAGATAAAGGTTGGATACAAGCTAGCTCTTTATTAGCTAGGGCTCTAGTTTTACTTGTTAAGAAAGCGGGAGGGGGTTAGCGATTTTACGTGGACTACTAGGCATTAAATAAAGTTACAGCCTAGGATAGGTACCCCCTTCCTTTAATTAAGGAGACTCTTTACTCCCTGGCCAGGGCAAGATACTTTACTAAGCTTAATGTCCACACAGCCTTCCATAAGCTATAGGTTACCAAAGGGGACAAGCAGTTAACAGCGTTCCAGACGCGATTTAGTCTTTTTAAGTGGCTGGTTTGCCCTTTTAGTTTGGCAGGGGCGCCCACAACTTTCTAATAATATATTAATAATGCCTTAGGGAACACATTAGGAGACTTTATAACGGCCTATCTAGATAATGTCCTTATTTATACTAGGGGTTCCAAGAAAGACCATATAGCTAAAGTACAGGAAGTCCTGCAACGGCTGGAATCTGCTAGGCTGCACCTAAATATTAATAAGTGTGCGTTTATAGTTACAGAGGTGAAATACCTCGGTTTTATTATGGAAGCGGGGAAGGCTATTCGCCCTAACCTAGAAAAGATTACGGCTATATAGGATTAGGAGTCACCTTAAACGGTCCGTAGGGTGCAGAGTTTCTTAGGCTTTGTGAATTTTTATCGGGAGTTTATTAATAACTTCTCGGACCTCACGGGCCCCCTAACCGACCTCACTAAGAAGGCTGCCAGGTTTTATTGGTCCCTAGAACGTAAAAAGGCATTTCAGGCGCTTAAAGCCGCCTTTATTTCGTTTTTAATTCTTGTATAATGGGATCCTGACTTAGAGACGCAGGTAGAGGCTAACTCTTCTAATAAGGCCATAGGCAGATGCCTCTCCTAATGCGATTTAGAGGGAGTATGGAGGCCAGTAGCATACCACTCAGCGCGACTATTGGCTGTGTAGCGGAATTATATAATTCACAACAAGGAGCTCTCTAGCATTATTTCCTGCCTAAAGGCGTAGTTAGCTAAGCTAAGGAGCATAGCCCAGCCATTTACAATCCTTACAGACCATAAGAACCTAGAGTATTTTACGGCCCCCTGAGAGATGTCTAAGAGGCAAGCAAGATAGGCAGAAACATTATCCCTTTTTAATTATTACTTACGCTATTGCCCAGGGACACAGGCAGGTTAGCCAGACGCTCTTTCCTAATGGGACTAAGATCAGGGCAAGAGGGGGCAGCAGGTAGGCTGTATGTTTCGCCTGATTTACAAGACACTAGAGACAGTCTAAAAGACAGGAGCTAGCTCTATAACTCTAGTTAGAGTGCAGATAACAAGCAAGTTAGAGGAGAGTAATAATTAGGACAGGAATAACTTAAATAATTTAGGCATAATAGCAGGACCTGGTCTAGAAGATTTAAGTTCTCTCCTATTAGGCTCTAATTTATTTTAGAATAAACAGCTCTAGGATCTTTAGGACTAAGGTGTTTTTAAGGATAGTTTATACTATATCTAACTAAAAGTAGTACTAGCAGTAGAGCAGAAGTTTCCTGCGTCTGTAGGAACCCGCTTACAGATAGCAAACTATACTTTAAACGTATAAGGAGCGCTATAATTTTAGGGACGGCTTTAGGTGCCTTATTATAAGCCTCTTACTACTTTACTTATATAACAGGTCTATAACTCTCTTATGTTAGGCTACCCAGGGCGAAACACTACCTTCTAGGCGCTATATAGGGATTACTACTAGGACAGGATATTAAAGGACATGGCATAGTACGTCCAGAACTATTACTACTTTAGGGGGCGTAAGAGTCAATAACTTCGTTAGGGTTTGTTAAAGCCTATACCGGCCGCAGACCGTTATTAGTCACAGATTTCAGTGGATTTTATGACAGAGCTTCTAGTACGTAATAAGGCATCGCCATGCTTCCTAATGGTTATTACAGACCGTCTCTTAAAGTACATACAGCTAGAGGCAATAACGAGTATAGTAGCTAAAGCGTGCACAGAACGTTTTAAACATTACTAGTGGCGCTTCTATGGATTTCCTCGCTAGATTATCTCTAATTGCAGTTCAGATTAGCTAAGTCGCTTCTAGACTGCGCTTTACAAGCAGGTAGGTATTAAATAATTACTATCCACGTCCTACTATCCTTAAATAGACAGTAGCATAGAATAGGTAAATTAGGAGGTACAGGCTGTTTTACAAGTAGTGGTTGCTTTTTTACAGCATAACTAGGCCGACTATTTACTAGTATATCAAATAGCGCTTAACAACCAGATCTCTATAGTAACTAGTATAAGTATAAACTAGGTGCTAAAGGGTTTTAATATAGAACTAGTTCAGTGCATACTAAATAAGACCAGAAGCCAAACCTTACCTAAGGAAAGAGCTATATTATTCCTAGAAAACATCTGGGAGGGGACGGCTATAACACAAGCTGTGATTAATTTTACATAATAACGTTAGTAAGACATAGCGAACATTTCCTAGCGCCCGGCAGAGCAATACAAAATAAGGGACTTTATGTAGTTAAATCTTTGTTATATAAAGACAAACCATCCTAGCTAAAAACTCAACTAGGTAAAGGCAAAGTATAAGGTCTTAAACACACTAACTCTGCTTACTATCTGTTTAAATATTCTATAGGGAATATACCCAGTCTTTTATGTAAACCTTATTAAGAGGGCAGCCTTTAATCCACTGCTATTGCAGCAACTAGCCAATTCTAGACCAGGTCTGACACTCCTACTTTATAAAGATAATCCGGATTTAGCAGAGTATAAGGTTAAGGGAATAGTAGCAGCAAGAAATGCCCAGGGATAGGGAAATCAACGGGATGTGTTAGTAAAATAAGTAGGTTATACTTAGCTAACATAGGAACCCTTAGAAAGTTTTTTAGATACAGCAGCACTAGAGCAGTATAAAGCATAATAGGGCAATGTATATAGTAATGACAGGCCCGGGAGGAGGCGCCTCAGGGGCAAGAAGAGGGCTATGTAATGGATTCAAGCTTAGAGCTCGGATCTATACAGCCGATAAGCGGACGACTTTACATAAGCAATACACAAGCAGTCCGGGCCCTAGTCGCACACACAACTATATAGGTAGAGACGTAAGAATTAGTTAGATCTTTTCCTTCTTTTCTTCTTTATAAATATTATTCTTATTTAAGTCACTAGCTCTGCAGTTGCATCCTAGCGAGACCATAACATAACTATATCTTTACTTTATAATTAGTATGCTGCTACTACCTCCTCTATGCTAATAGCACTGTTTACTACCTTTATAATCTCTCCTAGTAATCTGTTCCTAATTACCTTACTAATAGTGCTTTCCTTTACTAGTGCTTCCTAGTAATAGCAGGCTGGTATTACTATACCCTTTGTTTAGGCTAAAGGTATTGTTATATTCTGCCCTATAACTCTATAAGCTATAATATTTACCTAAGTCCCCCTAACTACTAATCTAGTCCTATAAATAGCCTTTATTACCTCCTTAACTGCCTTCTTAACTATGGTTTCTACTTTACTACTAACTGCTTTTATAATTAAGGCCTGTAGGCCTTCTATATTAGTTCTTACTTAGGCTATCTTTTCTCTTATATTTATAGTAATTTATATAAAAGTTTTAATAAAAGCCTATACTTTTATTATTTTTACCTTTAAAATAACTTTTATTATTAATTCCTTTAGTAATTTCATTTTATTCTTTAGTTTTTCCTATACTACTATTACTCTAGAATTCTTTCCTTAATATTGTGTTTCTTCCTAAGTAGTACCTTATCCTTTATTAGTTGCAGATTCACGCGAAAATTCATTAATTATTACACCCCTTACACTGCTTACTCCCCTTATATAATATGCTATTACTAAGGGGGGTAATTAATAATAAGGAATCCGATTCTATGCTTCTTTTTTGTTTTAGGCGTAATACTGCGTCGTATCCGCGGTGTTGAATTTCCGAGTTTTTTAATTATAAAGAGGTTATAGGCTAAAGCTAATAAACAAATTAACCCTAAAAAAGCTATAACTTTTAAACTTTATAATAAATTTGCCTACTATATTAATAAGTATAAATCTAGTAACTAGCAAGATACTAGGTTTCTGTTTATATACTAAGAAGACTTTAAAGGATAAACTGCTAATATTTTTAAGAAGATTACCCCTAAAGTCTAATAAGTACTTTAAGATATTCTTTAGAATTAAGGAATTAACATGCAAGAAGGATTATAAAGACCAATTAACTAGGTACTTGCTAATTTAGTTAGTATAAATAATTCTATTTTCTTTTTTAATGGAAAGCTCCTAACAGAAAACAACACTATTAATACATTAATATTAATAATAACCTTACCTCCCCCTAACCCTCCTAACCCTCCTACTAAAGAAATAATAATAGAAATAACAATCCCTTCTTCCCTAAAATAACGAATAATATTAAAGAAAATCACTAATATAGACTAAAAAGCCTTAAACTCTCTTACTAGAGTTTATAATAAGGAAAATAAGTATTTTAGTATACTTTTTAACTTTATATATTTAAAGGTCCTAATCTTTAAGGATATCTATATAGTATAAGGAATTTCCCCTAAGTTATACCTATTTATACTATTAATAATACTTATAGGCAATGCCTATAAGTATTATCTTAAGAAATTTAGTAAAAGACTTGTTTTATTTAATATAATAACTAAGCAGATAAAAGAAAACTTTAAGACTAAAGAGAATTAAACATTCTACTAGATATGATTTTAAGAGATAAAGTTTTATTATATTATAGCTAAAAATCTAATAAAGACTAAACTTAAATGTTTAGAATTAATAATTTAATAGCTCTTAAACCTATTTAATAGTCTTTACCCCCCCCTTTAAGAAAGATATAATCCTTAGAAGCTAACTAAAAATATCTGTTTAAAATAGCCCTAAATTTAACCAGATAACCTACATCCAAACCAATACCTATAAAGGCGTAGTTAGTAATATTTACTACTGCCTTATAACAAAAGATATAAGAGAACCTGTTTTAAAATCATCCATAAGCTAATAGATTGTAAGAGAAAGCAAGTATTAACCTTAAAATACTACCCTAAGCACTAATATAGTCTTATTTACTAACTAATAATATTTATAAGCTTTCTAACCCTAAAATAAAGCTAGATTTAAGAAATGCTTTATTTATTATAAAGAAGAATATTAATTAACTAACTATTCTATCTCTAAACAAAAAAAAGTAAAAGAAACTTAATAGAGTAACTAAAGGTATAAATCCCCTCCTTTTAAATGCTAATTTTATATATTCTTATAAGCATTTAAAGGTAAAGACAAAAAGTCATTACCCCTAGATAATAGTAATAAGAATAAATATAAAAAAGCTGCCTAGAATGCAGTATTTATTGCCTTTAAAAAAGAAAAAACATAAAGTAATAGAAAAGCATAAGAAACCCTTATGTTTATAAATTTCTTTATATAAGCACCTAATCCCCCTTTCTTTTCTGCCTTAACTATAAATTTCCTATAAGATAACACCTTTAAACATGCATTATTTATTAAAGACCCTTATAACCATAATACTAATAAAACCACATAAAAGCAGGTATTCCTTATGGATTTATAATATACTATAGAAACGTTTTATAGTATCCTCCTAAATACTAAAGCAGCTAGAATTTTAACTACTAGCTAAGGTTAAGTTAAAGCCTTAATATACCTTATAATAGACCTTATAATTAAGCCTTCCTCTAACTAGAGAACTATTAACTTTAGTGCCAAAAGTATAACCTTAAATAGCATTTTAAAGCTTCTTATAATCTTTAGTATGATTTCTTTTTATATTCTTGATAGTGCTATACCTTTCCTATATTTTATTATAAATATAGATAAAATAGGTATTAAGCTTAATAATTTTAAGAACCTCCTTATTTAAGGAGAAAAGAAAGTACTTATTATTTAGAAATAAGGATATCCTTAGTAGACAATTAGTTCCTAAGAACCTGCTATCTTTATACTCTTAAAAGCAGAAATTTACTAACTTTATTATTAATTTAGCTACTCTTTAATTAACTAACTACATAACCTTCTTGCTAAAGCTAGTAAAGATTTTAACAGAGCTAACATAGGAAAGATTATACATACCTATTACTAATACTAGATAAATGCTAAGACTCTTAGTAAATTTAAGTTTACCCTTAAAAATAATCTTAAATTTAATTATAAGGTCCTTATTAATATTATATAAATTAATAAGAAGCCTGTTCTTTATATTATTAACTTAATAACTTTATTTTAAGCCGCTTGCTTTCTTAAACCCTAATAACAGAAAGCTTAAGATATCTAAAACGCCCTTAAGAAATATTAAATTAATATATATCTTAAACCCCTAGACTAAATAATCTATAATGCTAGAAGAAACTTTGCTTCTAGTAAATTTAGGTATTTAGCTTAACTATTATTAATTAATATTAATAAAGTTCCTATTAAGGCATATAATAGCATTAGAAAACTTAAGTAATATTATGCCCCTTTTTAAAGAGTATATAATATTATTAAGACTAAAGCTTACAGTCTTCTCTTAAAAGAGCAGATGCTTTAAATAGCTATTAAAGCAGTTAATAACTCCGCTAGCCTAAATGGCCTTATCCCTACCCTCTTAGTCTTTAGAACCTATCTAAGGATAATAAATAATTTCCCTTTAAGCTTTATAGTTACCTAAAGAGCTAAAATACTTTAAAAAGTAATAGATAAAGCAAGATATAGTCTTATAAGGCACTAAGTTAATAATACCCTTAATACTTAAAATAGCCTAATAACCCTACTAATATACAACCTTCCCTTAAACTTTAATATATAAGTTTATTATAAGAAAGGTAAATAGACTGGCCTATATAAGCTTCTTTTAATAAAAGGAGAGACTTATATTATTAAGATGCCTTATAGCCCTATAAAGTTTTAATCTATAGTTATTAAGCTATATATTACTTTACTAAAAACAAAAACTTCTTATAAGAATAACTAAGCTTAAAATAAAAAAGCTATGGGAATAGCTTTAACTTCCTAAGAAGAGCAAGGCCTAGGCCTAAACAACCTAGACTAAGAAAACGCTAGGATTAATGAAATTATTCATAAGACTCCTTCTAATAACCCTATAAATCCACTATAAAAAGGCCGTGGAAGACCTTAGAAATACCCTTAACTAAAAGCTTTCCTTATAGAGAAAGAAAAGGCCGATTTTTAACTTATAATTAACCTCTATATGCAAGGAAAGATAACCATACCTGGAGAACCATTTAAACTCTCTAATAAGGCTAAAATTAATACTCTACTAGCAAGAAATATATTTAAATTTATTTAATTTAACCCCTAAAAGCATAAAAGCAAGAGACTCTTTAGTTTATAAATAATATATAAGATTAAGGGTAAAGCAACTAATTCCCTATGTAAAAAATCATAATATATTATTTAAGAATATAGTAACTATAGGAAAGAGATTATCCTTATACAGTTCCTATTAATTTAAAGAGCTAGTTAGAGGCTTATTATCGCTCTTGCTTTATTATTAAAAAGAGAAGGCATTACTGTTACGTGGTGGTATCGTCATGTAGTCGGTTGGAAGCAACCGTAAAGCTGTCATCAACGTTATCATAAAGGGGTTATTAAACGCACCTATATATACTACTATTAAGTCATATAGTTAAGTGCATTCTGTGTAAGTTGTTGTTATTATTTCTAAGTCTTACTAGCTACATAACGAATCCGTTCTATATAGGTAGGGATCCGATCTCGCAGATTATCCTATAATAAGTGCCCCTCCCTTAAAGATAACTATCCTGGTTATCCTCTGGATCTATTTAAGCTAGTATTAATATATATAAAGAAAAACTTTTATCTGTAAAAAAAAGTAATTTAATCTATAACATATCCTCCCTATATTAGTCCGGTTGTATTTAATCTGCCAGAAACATTGCTTAAATAGCAGTAAATAATCTAATAATAACCACTTATAAAATTCAAAGACAAATAAATATCTTAGTCTAAGCAAAATAAACCATAATAAAAGGAAATTTAATCTAGGTAGTATAAACCTGTTAACTATAGTTAGATCTGTCCTAGTTATACCTAAATATCTACTTCTTAAAGTCCTTGTCCGTATAAGCCTTATAAATTTACACTATAAGCTGTTAATAGAGATGTAGGTTATAGAACGTTTTTATCCACTTATGTTATTATAGCTATAAGTGGCTTGTTAGAGAGTAACTATATTGCTAGCAACCTCTGGTTATATGCTTCTAGGAGTCGCTATATTATAAGTAATTCTCTCGTCCATAATGTTATAGTTATATTGTAATAATGCTACTAACTATTAACTATAGCGATAACTTACGTAAAAGAATGGAAAAGACTTAGGTTAAATTAAAAATAAAAATATTATACCTTTAAAGACTTAGTAGACTAATAAAGGAAAGCTATATAAAGGGGAAAGAGTTAGGCTGTAAGAAAAGAGGCTCTCCTCTTAAAAGTAGAAGAGGTAGCTTATGCCCTTCCTTAAGGTATATTAGATATCTTAAGTTATTCTCTGCTTTTAACTTTATATATAAAGGTCCTTTATGCGTTTAAGCCAGGCCTATTAAAGGTAGTTCCGTAGAGGTCATTAGGGTATTATTACTTTTAGGCAAAAGACGGCCACTAGCCATGCCATCTTATCCTTACTAGAGGTGAAATTTTCCTATGTTTAAACTATATAGCACAGTAACTATAAGGAAAGCAACAGTCCTTTAAATACAACTTTTTCTGTGATTAATCTATTTGCTACAATGCCCTTTATAATACAGCTAAACCTTTAATCTAAGCTATACATTTTATAATTAAACAGTAATCTGCCTAAAGCCATACAATTTTTAGGGACTGCTTCCGACGTCAGATGGCGTGATATGTTAGCCAAAATTTTAGTCCTTATGCTACTATATAAGGGTCTCCTATTTATCTAATGTCTTAGCTAATTCCGCATTCTTAGTTGTGGATTTCATTGTTGTTTTCTGCCTTTTTATAGTGCTATTAATATTATGCCCATTTTTAGAAGGTGTCTTTTACTTTGCCTTTTTTAGTAATAACTTAAATAAGCTTATGTTTAATATAGTTGCTTTTATTACTTCTATAGCTAACCTTGTTCTTTTACTAGCTAGTAAATTTAGTTTAACTAGGCTAGTTAGCTTCTTGCTTACTATAGGTAAGGTTATTTTTCTAGCTGCAGATTCTGGCAGAGGCGTTTAAGGAGTAGGCCTAGTGGTCTTAATGTTTCTAGCCTTATCCTCTAGTGCTATTATTCTAGCTAAGGTTCTTATAATATACTTATTAGTAATCTTAAGACTAGCTTTTACTATATTAAAAGACTCCTTATAGGCCTTAATATCCCCTTTAAGTATATTAGTTTTATCTTTAAGTTTACTAAATTATATATTAGTAGCTTAGTTTACTAGCCTTAACTTTATCTCTTTTAAGATAGTCTTTCTAGCTACTGCTTTGCTTATTAGCCTGTATTATTTAGCTAAACCTTAGATTAGATTCCTTTAGTCTGCTAGTTTCTTTCTTAGTGTATTAGTATCCTGTTAAGTGGTTATAGTTCTATGCTTTTTACTAGTATTAATAATTACCTATTAAAAACCCATGCTTAAGAGATCGACTTATCCTATAGTAGTAAGTGCCCTAGCTATAAAGCTATTAATGCCTCCTAACTTGTTATAGTATCTAGCTATAAGTACTTCCTCTTTTAATAATAATCCTAGTTACTACTCTCTAGATCCGGCTTAGTTGTCTGTCTATTTACTATTAAGAAATTATACTACTGCCTGCTTAATGCAGAGTTTAATATTCTAAATAACTAGGGTATTGGCTAGGCATTTGGTTTTCTTCTGCCTGTTGTTATTAGCTGCTGGAATCAATTCCTTAATAAGGAAAATCTGTTATACTACTTTAATTTATAGTGCGTACCTAGGGTCTATTTTTATAATAGAGAATCTGTTTCTATTAATTTATATCCCTTAGGCCGTAAAATCTTTAAAGCAGGTGTAGATGGCGTCTATTACGCTTTATATGCTATCTCTAGCCTAATATTACTATGTTTTAAAAGGCTTTAGTCCTATATTACCTTCTGTAGATAACTCTATTTCTTAGTACTAATAGTATTTATTTATATAATTAAAACAGTAAATTAGCTTACTAAAGTCTAGTTCCTTTAGTTTATTTTATATTTTCTATATAATTATAAGAGAATCTTAACTAAAATTACTAGCAGGGATCCCTTTAGTTATAAGGGCATTAGTAATTATCTTGCCCTTTCTTACATTCTAAAGGCACTTTACTGCTACCTAGCCTCCGGGGCTAAGCATTTCTCTAAATATATTAACATTAAAAATATTATTCTTATAGTCTATATCTGCTCTAGAGTTCTTATTCTTATCCTTAGCTATAGTCTTTATATAGAATTAATAGGCAGTTATTAGGTTAGTATATGCCTTTTCCCTTTACTTATTTTCTTACTAAGCCTTAGCTATTTGGTTATAAAGGGCGGAATTAGTATCCCTAGCTACTCTTGCCTAGTTCCCTTTAGGAGATAGCTTTACTAACTTAGTTATTATTCTTTGTTTCTCCCTATAGGATAGTAAAAACTTAACTAAGATATTAGGATTAAAATCCTTTATATAGAACTTATCCTTTATGTTGGAATCGCTCGTCTTAAGGATGGAAGGGATACACGATAGTAACCGGGAATTATGGGTTATACGCACAATATATGTGCCCTAATTAGCTGGATTACTATGTTATATAACCTAGGGCAGTACTATAGCTATAACACTATACTTCTGCATTATCCCCCTCTTTTCCCTTTAGATAATTACAAGAATATAGACATTAGACCTTTGTTACCCCCCCGTTATTGCTGCAGCAATCACACCCTGTGAAACCAGCACTGATCAGTGCTGGTTTCACAGGGTGTGATTGACTGATCAGTGGTTGTTATAACCACAGATTGGCCAGGAATCAACAGAAGAGACGAACTTCTAATATAACGCACTTATTCACTTAATTGCGCAGAATCCATTGTTTATGCTACCTAAAAGCAACTTTTTCTATTATTATCGACTTTTGCTACTTGTTTATAATTATTAAGAAAGTTTTTTTGTGGAATTTACCCCTTATCATCGACTTACTACTAGTTTATAATTAAAGTATCTTCTTCGCTATTTATTACAAAGAAAACACTAAAAATAGCTTTAACTTCTACTACTAGAGCTGATTAACCTATTTAAGACTCCCTTTCTGTAAAACTCTAAAAGTATTCTAACTACTTTACAGAGAAATAGGCTAAAGCTAATAAACAAATTAACCCTAAAAAAGCTATAACTTCCAAACTCTATGACAAATTTGCCTACTATATTAACTAGTATAAATCTAGTAACTAGCAAGGTACTAGGTTTCTGTTTATATACTAAGAAGACTTTAAAGGATAGAATGCCAATATTTTTAAGAAGATTACCCCTAAGGTCCAACAAGTACTTTAAGATATTCTTTGAGATTAAGGAATTAACACGTAAGAAGGATTATAAAGACTAATTAACCATATACTTACTAATTTAGTCAGTATAGATAATTCTATCTTCTTTCCTAATAAAAAGCTCTTAACAGGAAACAACACCATTAATATGTTAATATTCATAATAACCTTACCTTCCCCTAACCCTTTTAACCCTCCTACTAAAGAAACAATAATAAAAATAACAATTCTCTCTCCCTTAGAATAACAAACTATATTAAAGGAAATCACTAATATAGACTAAAAAGCCTTAAACTCTCTTACTAGAGTTTATAATAAGGAAAACAAGTATTTTAAAGCACTTTTTAACTTTATATATCCTAAAGTCCTAATCTTTAAGGATATTTATATAGCACAAGGAATTTTGCCTAAGTTATACCTGTTTGCATTATTAATAATACTTACAGGCAATGCCTACAAGTATTACCTTAAGAAATTTAGCAGAAGACTTATTTTATTTAACACAATAACCAAGCAAATAAAGGAAAACTTTAAGACCGAAGAAAATTGAAAATTCTACTAAACATAATTTTAAGAGATAAAGTTTTATTGTGTTACAGCTAAAAATCTAATAAAGACTAAACTTAAATGTTTAGAATTAATGATTTAATAGCTCTTAGACCTATTTAATAGTCTTTACCCCCCCTTTAAGAAAGATATAATCCTTAGGCGCTAACTGGAAATATCTGTTTAAGATAGCCCTAAATTTAACCAAATAACCTACGTCCAAACCAATACCTATAAAGGCATAGTTAGTAATATTCGCCGCTGCCTTATAATAAAAGATATGATAAAACCTGTTTCAAAATCATCTATAAGCTAATAAATTATAAGAGAAAGCAAGTATTAACCTTAAAACACTACCCTAAGCACTAACATAGTCTTGTTTACTAACTAACAATATTTATAAGCTTCCTAACCCTAAAATAAAGCTAGATCTAAGAAATGCTTTATTTATTATAAAGAAGGATATTAGTTAACTAACTATCCTATCTCTAAACAAAAGAAAGCAAAAGAAACTTAGTAGAGCAACTAAAGGCATAAATCCCCTCCTTTTAAACGCTAATTTCACGTATTCTTATAAGTATTTAAAGGTAAAAACAAAGAGTTATTACCCCTAGACAGCAGGGATAAGAATAAACACAAAAAAGCTGCCTAGAATGCAGCATTTATTGCCTTTAAAGAAGAAAAAGCACAAAGTAATAAAGAAGCACAAGAAACCCTCACGTTTATAACTTTCTTTATATAAGCACCTAATCCCCCTCTCTTTTCTGCCTTAACCGTAAATTTCCTATAAGATAATGCCTTTAAACACACGTTATTTATTAAAGACCCTTACGACCATAATACCAATGAAACCACATAAAAGCAGGTATTTCTTGTGGATTTATAATATACCATGGAAACGTTTTACGGTATCCTCCTAAATACTAAAGTAGCCGGAATTTCAACTGCTAGCCAAGGTTAAGTCAAAGCCTTAATACGCCTTATAACAGACCTTATAATTAAGCCTTCTTTTAACTAGAGAACTATCAACTTTAGTGCCAGAAGTGCGACCTTAAATGGCATTTTAAAGCTTTCTATAATCTTTAGTATAATTTCTTTTTATATTCTTAATAGTGCCACGCCTTTCTTATATTTTATTATAAATATAAATAAAATAGGTGTTAAGCTTAATAATCTTAAGAACCTCCTTATTTAAGGAGAAAAGAAAGTACCTATTATTAGAAAATAAGGATATTCTTAGTAGACAATTAGTTCCTAAGAACCTGCCGTCTTTATGCTCTTAAAAGCAGAAATTTACTAACTTTATTATTAATTTAGCCACCCTTTAATTAACCAACTACACAACCTTCTTACTAAGGCTGGTAAAGATTTTAACAGAGCTGACATAGGAAAAATTACACACGCCTGTTACTAATGTCAGATAAACGCCAAGGCTCTAAGTAGATTTAAGTTTACTCTTAAAGATAATCTTGAATTTAACTATAAGGTCCTTATTAATATTATATAAATTAATAAAAAGCCTGTCCTCTATGTTATTAACTTAGCAACTTTATTTTAAGCTGCTTGCTTTCTTAAACCCTAATAATAAAAAGCTTAAGATATCTAGAACGCCCTTAAGGAATGTTAGATTAATATATATCTTAGTCCTCTAAACTGGATAGTCTATAATGCTAGAAGAAACTTCGCTTCTAGCAAATTTAGGCATTTAGCTTAACTATTGTTAATTAACATTAATAAAGTCCCTGTTAAAGCACACAACAGCATTAGAAAACTTAAGCAATATTACGCCCCTCTTTAAAGAGCATATAATATTATTAAGACTAAAGCTTATGGTCTTTTCTTAAAAGAGCAGATGCTTTAGATAGCTATTAAAGCAGTTAATAACTCTGCTAGCCTAAATAGCCTTATCCTGACCCTTTTAGTCTTTAGAACATATTTAAGGATAATAAATGATTCTCCCCTAAGCCTTAAAGTTGCTTAGAGAGCTAAGATGCTTTAAAAAGTAATAAATAAAGCAAGGCATAGCCTTACAAGGCGTTAAGTTAATAATGCCCTTAACACTCAAAATGGCCTAATAACCCTGCTGACATATAATCTCCCCTTAAACTTTAATGTACAAGTTTATTATAAGAAAGGTAAATAGACTAGCCTATATAAGCTTCTTTTAATAAAAGGAGAGACTTATATTATTAAGATGCCTTACAGCCCTATAAAGTTTTAATTTATAGTTGTTAAGCCATACATTACTTCGCTAAAAGCAGAGACTTTTTATAAGAATAACCAAGCTTAAAATAAGGAAGCTATAGGAATAGCTTTAACCTCCTAAGAAGGGCAAGGCCTATGCCTAAACAACCTAGACCAGGAAAACGCTAAAATTAATGAGATTGTTTATAAGACTCCCCCTGACAAAATTATTTATAAGACTTCCCCTAATGAAATTATCTACAAGACTCCCCCTAATAACCCTATAAATCTAATATAAAGAGGCCGTGGAAGACCTTGGAAATACCCTTGACTAAAAGCTTTTCTTATAGAGAAAGAAAAGGCAGATTTTTAACTTATAATTAACCTCTGTATGTAAGGAAAGATAACCACGCCTGGAGAACTATTTAAACTCTCTAATAAGGCTGAGATTAACGCTTTACTAGCGAGAAATGTGTTTAAATTTATTTAATATAACCCTTAAAAGCATAGAAATAAGAGACTCTTTAGTTTATAAATAGTATGTAAGATTAAGGGTAAAGCAACTAATTCCCTATATAAAAAATCGCGATATGTTATTTAAGGCTATAGCAACCATAGGAAAGAGGTTATCCTTATGCAGTCCCTAATAATTTAAAGAGCTAGCTAGAGGCTTATTATTGCTCTTACTCTATTACTAAAAAGAGAAGGTATTATGGCTTAGTTAAGGGATATTACCTAAGCATACGTGTAATTACAGACAAAGCTTAATTACATAATTCTTGTAAAGCTTTCAGCACAAATTGCACACCTCTACCCGCCAGATGTTATTATAGTTATAATAAAGCCACTATACGGAATAGCAAAAGCAGGCACGCATTAATAGTCAATGTATTTTAATTATTATTACTAAAAACTCTAGATAATTACTTCCACCTACGACCTATATCTACTTATTTCTTTAAAGGAAAGCTCTTGTTTTAGACTTATTAGAATACAGACTAATAACACGTTAGGCCTTAGTAATACTAAATTCTTTAATCATAAAGAAGTTAAATTGAAAAATGCTGGATTTCTTGTAAAGCCAAAGCAATGCCTAGAGAAATCAATACCGTTAATGTTTAATAGTTGCATTTTAAGCAAAGCTAATAATAATATCTTCTTCCTATAATAAAAGGCATAAGGAAAGAAGTTGTTAGAAGTTAACTAGGATAATTAAGCTTAATATGTTAAGCAGAGGGCTTGAGGTGTATACATTGCTCTTATCTGCTAACCCGAAGCCTCTTACGATCTTTTAGTTACTACCTAAAGTTAACAACTAGAACCTAATAATATAATAAAGCTTAATAAGAGGCTTAAGTAGTAAATTAACAATCAGACTTATAGACTTTGCTACATGCCTTTCTCACTAGAAAATGCCTTCCTCTATGTTTTTATTAATAGCTCCTTTACTAATAATAAAGACCTTAGCTTGTAAATCAGCTATGTGATTATTCTCAGAAATAAGGAAAAGAACGTTAACGCCTCTGAATTTACGCTTATAGGCAACATCATAACCTATAGCTCTATGAAATCTAAAAGAGTTATAAGGAGCGCCTTAGTATTAAAGCTATACAGAATGGTCTAAGGAGTTAATATTGCTTATATAATAAGTATAACTTTAAGGATTATTACTAATTAATTAAACAAGCTAAACATCCTAATTATAATATACACTAACTCTTTTTCATTATATAAGTGTATTGTTAAGTTAGGCACTATAAAGGAGAAAAGGCTTATAATTAATATTATAGTACTATAACAGTTATATAAGCAAAGGGAAATCGCGGAAATTTAATAAATAAATAGCTATAATAACCTTGCTAACGTAATAATAAAGGCTTCCCTAAATAGAAGCCTTAAGACCTTCGTAACTAAGAATAAGGCTTGGATTTAAGTGGAAGGTTAGGTAAAAAGACCGGTATTAAGCATTAAAGCTAAAGCTGCTTAAGCGCGCAATAAAGAGTTCAAATTTAATAAATCTAAACGCGATTAATTAAGGGACTTTAAGGATGCTTTAGACTAGGGAAAAGTTATTTATTTAGTATTTTAAAGCAATTCCTCTTTTTTAATAAAGAGAGAGTTTGTAAGTGTTAGAATTGCTTATCTTAAGAATAGAAGGGATATACAATAGTAACTAGGAATTATAGGTTATACGCATAATACACGTGCCCTGATTGGCTGGATTACTATATCATGTGACCTAGGGCAATACTATGGCTATAACACTATACTTCTGTATTATCCCCCTCTTTTCCCTTTAAATAATTACAAGAATATAGACATCAGACCTTTGTTACCCCCCCGTTATTGCTGCAGCAATCACACCCTGTGAAACCAGCACTTTATATTTCTTATAATGTGTATTAAAATTGTCTAAGAGAGGGCAATAACAGTTAAAAAATAAAATAAAATAAAAGAAAAACTCGAAGTGCATAATAGTTAAAAGCAAGAATAAAAGGTTAAAAAATGAAGAAAAAACGGGAAATCTAGGGTGTCGGAATGTGTAGCTAAGAGGTTAAGTAAAAAGTAAAGTGAAATTGTAAGTAGTGTTATAGGGAAAATGGGGTCACGTGTTTCCACCTGTAGTGATTACATGGGATCCTATAGGATATTGGATCCTGCTAACCTTAAGGCATTATTAGCACTCCTGCCTTATAAGCCCCTTCTTCCTATACTCCTTATCCTAGTTAATTAAATACTCCTTTAGATATTTATTTATTAACTCTAATGCGTTTACCTTTATCTTGCTTTTATTAATTTACTAGTTATTTTTAGTAGTATATTCTTTTTATTTTATAAGGTAAGCTACCTTAGGGCTTTGTTCCTTAGTGTAGTAGATTTTTATCTTATATAAGATAATCCGCTTAATCTCCTAGTGATTAGCTTTACCGCTCCCTTCTAGATTAATTAGTAAAGGGGGCGTTTCCTCCCTGCTAAAGGGATCTTTACCTTAGTGCGGTTTTTAAATATATGCAATTAATACTACTGGATATACCTTTAAGGTTAATAGAAATTTAAGTTAGTATAATAAAGGATTTACCTTTTTAAGAACCTTATATGGTCCTGCTCTCTATAGTAACTATTTCTTCTTTAGCTTTCCCGGAAGCTGGTATCCTTTATATAGTTATAAGTATACTATGTCTTTAACATTAATATCTACTAGGTTATATTAGGAATCGTATCTAATTTTAGATAGTGTGGTAGCAGTGGTTATTATAAGTTATGCCTCTCTTTAATAGAGCTTGTAAAGTGCCTTTAAGTCCTCTTTCTCTAGCTGTGTGTTAGAAATTACTTGCTCTAGAAGAAGGTTAACAAGGTCTAGTAGTTTAAGCCTATATAATAACTTATTAGGCGACTGGTTAATAGCTATGGCTACTATATTATTAAAATAGTGCTGTAATACTAAAAGAATTAATACCTATAGTACTGTTAGATTTGTTACAGTGTAATAGCAAATAGCTATAATTATTATCTAATTCTTCTGTTTAGCTGCTCTATCTGTCTACAGGTAGTAGGCAGTTACTATTAGGAATTTATCCTAGCTTAGTAAATATAGCCTACTAAACCTTAGAAATGAATTTAGGGTCCCTATTACTAACTATTTACTATAGTAGTCCCTAGTCTGTAATATATAAAGCTTAAAGAAGCAGTTCTGCCTATGTGGATGCTAAATATATTATGTTCCTAGGGATTAAGAGGGTTCTCTTACTAAACAGATAGTTTACTAGGCAAAGGGAATTATACTTTAAGTATCCTTTTATAGCCTATATAGTGTTTACTAAGTCCACCTCTAGCATATTAGTAACAAAGTCTAGAGAAATCGTGTAAAAAGGCATTGGTTTTAACTACAAAGGTCTTATTTCTCTAGTTACTCTATCCCTTAAGACAGAGTTCTCCTAATAAGTTGTGTAATGTGCTGTATACTCCTGGATTTACTTGGACATCTTTAGAAAATAAACACTATATAGACCTTTTATTATTCTGCTAATTCCAAAGTAGTAATGGTAATTATACATGGTTCTTAGCACGATTTTAACACAGCTGCTTAGAATATATAGTTATTTAAGCTCTTTTCTATCCTTGTAATAAAGTAGGCCCTTATCTATAAGGTCCTAGCTATAAAGTAGAATTTATAGTTGGTTCTGTCCTTACTTCAGCTGCTTCTGCTAGAAATCCTTAATACTCTTAATTATCTGATGATATTACAAGTTAAATTTATACCCTGCTAATATCTCCTTCTTTAATAAGTTATCTATTACGGCCACTACCTGATAATTCTGACAGAAGTATATATAGGCATCTAATTTGTTGTATATGCTATAGTTTACTGCCTCTTAGTAGCTAATATCCACTAGAAGTCGTAATAAGGTATTGGGTATAATATTAAGGATTCCTAGCATATAGGTTACCTATAATTTAAACTATAACAAATAATTCGCTACCTTAGCTAATTTTAGGTTAGCCTTATTAAGGTCTATTATGGCTAAAGAGGTATATTTAATAATACCTTTAGCAGGTATATGGTTAGTTAGGATGTTAACTGGATAACGGTTAGATTAAGCCATTTTTTATAGTTTCCGCATTACCTAAGCAATTACAGCTACCTCTGCCTTAGTTAATCTATACTGCTTCTTAGCTGCAGATGTTAAATAAGAGAAGAAAAGGATTAAGTAAAGTGTTATAGCTATAATATCCTTATTAGATATGCTTTTTCCATCCTACTCCTTATATAGTTAGAAAGCATACAGACTAAAACCTTTCTTATAAGTATTAATCTTAAAGAATAATAGTTACTCTAGATTATAGTGCTATAGCAGTATTTTCTTATAAAGCATAGTCTTTAGTGCTTTAAAGGCCGCTTCCTTATCTTTTATAGGGATAAAGGATTTTTCTTATGCCTTTCTCTTATATACCTGCTTTAAGGCTTCTACTAGTAACTCGTTGTGTTTATAAAGTTTACACATAAGTGCTGTCTTTTAAGTCTATAGTAGTTAGATCCGTAAGTTAAACTAAGGGATTCCTGCTCTTAGGAATCCTGCTATACTAATAAAGGTTTCTAAGGTTAACAGGTTACAAGGAATTTCCATTTACTAGAACGACTTAATCCTGTCATTCGTATTAATAATTCCATTAGTATTAACTATAAAGCCAAGAAGTTGGATTAAGTAATATCTAATAAAAGACTTAGTTGCTGTAATGTATACCTTGTTTTCCTCCAGGACTTTTAAGACTATCTTAAGGTGTTTAAGATAATCCTTAAGGGTGTTAAAAAAGACAATAATATCATTAATATAAACACGAATAAAACTTTAGTATGGTTGGAAAATGCAATCTATAAATCATTATATAAAAGCCAGCAAGTTCTTATACTCTATTAACGCGACTTATAACGCTTCTAGCCCTCTTTCTAAGATTACTACCATGCGATTCTAGTATTTCTCTTGTACTAAAAGCTGGTGGAAAAAGCCTGTTGCATTAAAAATTAATTTCTACTCTTTACTATAAGTATCCTATATAATGTTACCTTAGTCTGGCAATGGATATACATCTAGCATAGTAATGTTATTAAGAGGTCTGGCATTTATAATAACTTAACCTTTCTTAGTCTTTTCTATATCTCTTTAAATAATAAAACTAAGGCAGGCTACTAGTGCTAGCTTTATTAACTAGAACATCCTACCTACTAGGTGTATGGCATTATAAACTTTAGCAAATTTCTCCTAGTCTTTACGCTTAAAAGGGTACTTCCTTGCTAGCTTAACCTAGTTTTGCCAGCCGTTAACAAAGTCAACTTTTATCTTATCTTTTTCTAGTATTAGTACTACTCCTTTATTATAGTAAATATTATACTTATTAGTTAGATCCTATAACTTAATAGCTGCTTCTAGATTAATATTAGCAATTTACACTCTAAACTTGTTTTTAACGAAAGGTATGTCCTCTAGGCAAGATACTCTATATAATAAAATACCTCTGTTAATAACTTTAGGATCTAGGTTATTATTAAATTTTTCCGGACTCTCTTTTATCTTTTCTATCTTAATGTCTTTACCAAAAAATACTACATACTAGTAGACGTCTGGAATAGCAAAATTCAAATTAAGGCTTATAGCTGCCTTAAGTCAACCTACTTTACTATTCCGCTTAATCCACACGGCCTTATTAGAGTTGTTTACTACTAGTATTCTTTTTTCATTTCCCTAGTTAAGAATGTTATTTAGGAAGACAGAATTAAATAATATAACATAGTAAACACTAGTCTCCTCTCTACTAGGAAGATCCTTCTATATTACTGGCACCTAATATATTAAGTTTAGTAGAATTATAATATTATATGCTGCTATTACCTGTTAAGCTAGCATATAGCAAGCGTCTTAAAACATCTATCCTAGTACTATTATGTTATACACCGACCTAAAGACTAACCTTAGATTAATAAAATTGATTTTTACTCTAAAGCTATAGAGGAAACTTATACTAATTAATAATTTTAGTTCTAAATTTAGCATAACGTCTGCAGTTACTATAAAGTGACCTTAAATGTTTTTTCCTTTTATAATTCCTAGAATATAGAAGTTAAAGGTAGCCCTTTCTGTAATAATAAAGGCTAAAGCTACTCCTGTTACTAGTTTCAGGTCTTACTTCTTTTACTTTATATTTATCCTATATTGCTAGAGCCACTATTTATCAGCTAGAATCGATAATATTCCGGTGTCTATATAGATTATATAGTCAGGTCCCTTGTTATGAAATTAAATTAGCATTTTAAGAAAGGTATTTATCTGCTTCCTTTCTTTAATATTAATCTCCTGTAGTCTGGATACCACCTTAATTACCTAGTCTTCTTACAGACCTCCTGTTAAAATTAGCTTATTTAAACTCTAAGTCGCAGTGTCTTATATAATATTAACTTTAGTTACAAAAGCTTTAATAATTTCCTTCTCTTCCTTAGGCTCTTCTTGCCTTCTTCTATTAAGAGCCTTTATTTTGCTAGTTTCTACAGTTAAAAAGGTAGAATTCTCCTAGTTTAAGTCTCCCTCCTCTACTATATAGAAAGCACTAATAAAATTAGATTTAACCTCCCCTTTATTAGAGTTATAGTTAAACGTTAGGTGTGCTTTACCACCTTTTACAGTAAAGTACATATTTATAAAGTTAGACTTATCATATCTATTATTCTTTAATAAACTTCCTTCTTTAGCTAAATAGTATCTAAAGTCTGCTAGATACTGCTCCTGCTCTCTAGCATTAGGATTATTATTTAAAACCATAACTTTATAGGGTTCCTAGTTTAAACGCTCTTATTGCCTAAATTATCTTAGGTAGAATTAATCCCCTTAGTAAGGGTTCTATTGCTTTTTAGATTAATTCCCTCCCTAATTTTCTTTCTCTAAGGATCTTTCTTTTCCTTTATTATCTCCTTAAGATTAGTCTTCTTAGCTATAGGCCCTGCCTTCCTTAGTCTAAGGATCTGCTTCCTTCTTTATAAGGTTCTCTTTTCTAACTTTTAGTTAGCATAGTCTATTATTATTATACTACTAGGACCTTTAAGGTTAATTCTAGTCCTATTATAGTTTATTCTAATAAACCCATTCCTAGTACAGAACTAGTAGCCTTCTCTAGTCTCCCTAGTTATAATTTCTTAGGCCGCTTAATCTCTCTCTAACATACATATAGTAAGGATATTATTATTAAAAGTTAACTTATTAGAAACAGTCTCCTCTCTTTTAGTCATAGTCCTTATAATAGCAATTCCAGTAGGCCTTTACTCTTTTACTCTTAGATTTATTTAAGTCTAAAGATTTATTATTATAAAGGTAGGCTTTTACTATTTTTTTAGTCTTTTCCTAGTAATAGGACTTCTATTACTCCTTAATTTCTTAACACAAATTGCAGCGTTTTTTGTCTACTATATTAAGGTATTTATTATGCTTTATACCCTTAGTTAGATCTGGGCATAGCTTTTTTAGCTTAGGACAAAATTTTATTCTAAAGCGCACTAGAAGCTGTGGATTTATTATCTCTCTGTTTACTCTAGTATACTAAAAGATTTAAGCTATAAAGTCCTAAATAAAGACGCTATTTATAACATCTTCTTAGGTATACTTAGCCTACTTAAGCTTTATTACTATATCTTCCGTCCTTATATAGAATTCTTCTTATACTGCCTTAATAATACTATTAATGCTAGTGAAAATCTATTCCTTTTTAAATTCGTCTAGGTATTATTAGTACTAGGTCATTACTTCTCCACGGAATAGTTACTAGATATTACAAAGTAACACCTCCTTCTGGTTTAGTAGTGCTTTAAATAAGTGCTCTTTTACTGCCTAAATCCAAAGCTTAGGGTCTAAAAAAACAGTAGTTTTTCCTTTATAAGATATAAATTTATTACCTATATCCACTATATTTAGTTTTAGGTCTAGGAGTCTAATATCCTAGATCTTTTAAGTTAAACTCACTAACCCTTTCTCTCTAAGTGCCCTTTTAGGCTTAAAATCTTATCCTAGGTTATATTCTAGTTAAAAGGTATTATGTTTCTAGTATCCTGGTATTTAGCTTAGCTAGTTATTATAAGGCTCTTTAGTATAGCAGTAACTATCTCTGTAATCACCTGCTTTATTACTATAACCATCCGCTTTATAGCTATATTTACTTCCTTATTATAGGAAAGTTAGGGGTGGATTTATATATTATCCTATATTACTGTTTTTAGAAGGTCCTTTTATATTCCTATAACCTTATTATATAAGTAAATATAGCAGTATTTAGGAGTATTAGTATTATTAAGCACTAGTATAGTATGTCTTTCTTTATTTATAACCTTTATACTCCTTAAAGTCTTATTTTTACTATTAGTATTCTATTATTAGTAAGGTATAATTTTATACATCCCTTAACGGAAAACCTTATTAAAGTGCTAATATTATTACTTAAGGATTTAGAGAAGCGCCTCCTTATCTAATATTTAGTAAACTAAAGGTTTATACATTCCTAGGGGAAAAACCTTATTACAGTGCTAATATTGTTACCTAAGGATTTAATAAAGCACCTCCTTATTTAGCAGTTAGTTAGTACTATAGAAATCCTGCTTATTATAAAGACTTATATCTCTTTATAGGGGGAAACCGTTAATTATAAGCTAAAACTACACAAGGTAGGTTAAAAGAGGTCCTAGTATTATTATATTAACTTATATGTCTAAACTCCTGTTATAATTTAAGTAAATCCTAATTATATAATAAGAGGTCTATTACTTCTAGTTAGTAAGATTTGCTTACGCTAGTATGTCCTTATATAAACCCTATTACTTCTTTTAAGTTACTTATCTTAATTAAGTAGTCTTAAGACCTTATTAGCTTAGGTATTATGCCTGTTGTTTTATCCCTTTACTAACTAGAGTTCTAGCTAATTTGCTCTAGTAAGGTAGGTCCGGTCTACTGCAGATTTAGCTAGTAAGTTATATTATCTCCTGTTATTATTACCTTAAACGGTTCTTGCATAATTAGCGCTATATTTAACTGTTAGTCCTAGCGACCTGCCCACATCCGGTCTATAGTAACTATTAAAATTCTGTTTAACTCCTTTATTTACAATATAAGGCTAACTAGTATGTTTAAGATGCTATCTTAGGTTTCTATTATCCGTTGTTAGAAGTCGGTTTCTATAGGGTAAGCAAGGTTTTCTTTAATTTATCTCTATAACTTTTATATTACTCTTATTACTTTATATACTTTTTCCTGTATTTTAGCTGCTCCCTTAATACTTTATAGGATTTTATAAGCTAAGGTATTACTAATAGTGTTCTTAGTTTTAGGTTCTAGCTTATACCCTGCTATAATATAAAATAGTTCCTTAGTATTTATTAAATCCTAGCATACTTATCTCCCCTTACTAGTTCTAGGGGGTTATAGGTCCTTAGGAGATTATAACTTTCTAGCTAACTGCTCTTCCTCTCTTTTAGGCATAACAGGATTCTCTGTTATTAGCAGACCTTTTACCCCTTATATAGTCTTATTTATTATCTTATCTGGGTTAGTTAAATCTTTAGGTATTACAAACCCTTCTATGCATATTAATATAATAAGGTTCTCTGTTTTTTTGCAATCTCTATTATTCTAAAAGTCTATATAGGTAGAAGACTTATAGTAGACTAATTTATTGCTTTCTATGGATTTTTTGCTAGATGCTGGATTCTGCTTTAGTAGTAACGTAAGTTATATAATAATAGCTAGTTATTTCTGTTATCTCCTACTGGATAAAGCTGTTTCTTATGTTTTATTGCCTTCTAAGGTCTCCTTAGGGTTATTATTAGAATTAGGACTAGAAACCATAGTTAGAATAATGTCCCTAACGCTTAATAGTTTTATAAGTTAAAAAGCCTTTAGTTCTTTAACAGGTGTAATAATAAGCAAGGTTTTAGGTCCTTTAAGAGGTATTATAGCTGTTAAAGTCTCTGGTTCTGAGAGAGGTATAGTCCTAGATAGAGTGGTTTTAATCCTTAATAATGTTACCTTAGGTTTAGTTATTAATAGTTTAAGAAGCCCTTTCTTCTTAGCCTTTTTTAGCGTTTTTTGTGCTAGAATTAGTTCTTCCCTAAAGTATAAGTAATGTATAGGAACTAGGTTAACTAAATATAGCGGTTCTGTAGTCTAGTAAAGCTTTCCTTCTTAAAATTTATAACTTCCTAAGCAGGAAAGGTCCTTAACCTTATTATTAGTAGTTACTAGTCTTTCTCTAGGACTAAGAGGGTTAGCATTCTGCTTAAGGTATTTATAAAGATTATAAACATAATAAAGCTCTCCCTTAGTAATTATTATAGTGCGCAGTTAGTGGTTATCTAATTCCTAGTACTAACTTGTTAATTTAGACATAAGTTCTATTAAATCCTTCTTACCTCTTAGCTTATAGCCTTACTATAAGTAGTAAATCTAACGTTTTAGCACACTATCTTGCTTATTAATAATAGCAACCCTGACTCTTTAACTATTATAGCCTTACTAGTCAGGACTTAGCAATTTAGTAATTTAACTTAATATATCTTACTAACTAAAAGCAGTAAGTCTTTAATTTTTAGTTAAAACCTTACACAAAGGACACAAGCAATTGCTACTAGTTGTTATATAGTAGTATTATTACGTAGTTAGTTAGAAGCAACTATAAAGCTATTATTAATGTTATTATAAAGGGGTTATTAAACGCACCTGTATATACTACTATTAAGTCATATAATTAAGTGCATTCTGTGTAAGTTGTTATTGTTATTTCTAAGTCTCACTAGCTGCATGACGAATCCGTCCTATATAGGTGGGGATCCGACCTCACGGATTATCCCGTAACAATTACGGCTTAGTTAAGGGATATTACCTAAGCATACGTGCAGTTATAAACAAAGCTTAATTGCATAATTCTTATAAAGCTTCTAGTATAAATTACACACCTTTACCTGCTAGATGTTATAATAATTATAATAAAGCCGCTTTATAGAATTATAGAAGCAGGCACACATTAGTAGTTAACGTATTTTAATTATTATTGTTAAAAACTCCAGATAATTACTTTTACTTACAACCTATGCCTACTTATTTCTTTAAAGGAAAGCTCTTATTTTAAACTTATTAAAATGCAGACTAATAACACATTAGGCCTTAGTAATGCTAAATTCTTTAATTATAAAGAGATTAAGTTAAAAAATGCCGGATTTCTTATAAAGCTAAAGCAACGCCTAGAGAAATTAATACTATTAATGTTTAATAGTTACATTTTAAGCAAAGCTAATAATAATACCTTCTTTCTATAATAAAAGGCATAAGGAAAGAAGTTCTTAGAAGTTAACTAAAATAATCAAGCTTAA
The DNA here is from genome assembly GCA_000222935.2 of Aciculosporium take MAFF-241224. NCBI lineage: Eukaryota > Fungi > Ascomycota > Sordariomycetes > Hypocreales > Clavicipitaceae > Aciculosporium > Aciculosporium take. The sequence goes on from AFQZ01000029.1 coordinate 82,596, forward strand.
TATATTAAGCAGAGGGCTTAAGGTGCATATATTGCTCTTATCTGCTAACTTAAAGCCTCTTATAATTTCTTTATTACTACCTAAAGCTAATAACTAGAACCTAATAATGTAATAAAGCTTAACAAGAGGCTTAGATAGTAAATTAACAATTAAAGCCATGGACTTTATTACATGCCTCTCTTACTAAAAAATGCCTTTCTCTATATTTTTATTAATAGCTCCTTTGCTAATAATAAAGACCTTAGCTTGCAACTTAAATATATAATTATTCTTAACAATAAGGAAAAAAACGTTAATGCCTCTGAATTCACGTTTATAGGCAATATCGTAACCTATAGCTCTATAAAATCTAAAAGAGTTATAAGAAGTGTCTTAGTATTAGAGCTATATAGAATGGTCTAAGGAGTTAATATTGCTTATGCAATAAGTATAACGTTAAGCATTATTACTAATTAATTAAACAAGCTAAATATCCCGATTATAATATGCACTAACTCTTTCTTATTATATAAGTATATTATTAAATTAGGCACTATAAAGGAGAAAAGGCTTATAATTAATATTATAGCACTATAATAGTTATATAAGCAAAGGAAAATCGCGGAAATCTAATGGATAAATAGCTATAATAACCTCACTAATGTAATAATAAAAGCCTCTCTAAATAGAAGTCTTAAGACCTTTATAACTAAAAATAAGGCTTAAATCTAAGTAGAAGGTTAGGTAAAGAGACTGGTATTAAGCATTAAAGCCAAAGCTGCTTAGGAGGAATTAAGCGCGCAATAAAGAGTTTAAATCTAATAAATCTGAATATAATTAGTTAAGGGACTTTAAGGATGCTCTAGACTAGGAAAAGTCATTCATTTAGGTAATATTTCTTATGTATTACAGCGTTATTAATTTTTGCTTATTTGTTGGTTTTTACGGATTTTTTATGTGTTTTAGAGCGATTTCTCTTTTTTAATAAAGAGAGAGTTTGTAAGTATTAGAATTGCTTATTTAGAGAATAAAAGGGATACATAATAATAACTAGGAATTATAAGTTATACACATAATATGTATGCCCTAGTTAGCTGGATTACTATGTTATGTAACCTAGGGTAGTACTGTGGCTATAATACTATACTTCTGCATTATTCCCCTCTTTTCCCCCTTTAGATAATTATAACCATATAGAAATCAGACCTTTGTTACCCCCCCCCCGTGTTATTGCTGCAGCAATCATACCCTGTGAAACCATCATATACTAAGACTAGAAAACTCTATTTATTTATATTAGTAGTAAACTAAGTAAACCTAAATATTATAATTAAGCCCTAGTAGTAGCCGTTTTAGCCTTATTTTTTAATAAAAATAGCTATTTAAATTATTTAAGGTTAGGCTAATAGAAATATAAAAAACCCTATACTTTATATAAAAGATTTACTTATAATAGTATAGCTATTATACTTACTATTTACTTATATATTAGTAAAGGCTATTTTATTAAATAGAACTAGTAATAAAAAAATATTAGAGTTTATTTTCTTTTTTATTTATTTATATACCTTTTATAGTAATTATAATAGCTAACTACTATCTTTTTTCCCCTTACTAAGCCTTAAGCTTAAAAGCTATCTTTTTTTAAGTTATTTTTAACTTTAAACCTAATTTAAGGTATAATTATATTAACTGTATATATATTAGTCTTTAGAGGATATATAGGGAGAAGGTAGTATACTTTTTGTCGGAATCGCTTGTATGGATAATAGAAGGGATATGCTGCATTAACCAGGAATTATAGGTTGCACACAGAATGCATGCACTTTAATTAGCTAGATTACAGGTTATGTAACCTGGGGCTGTAATATAGCTATAATACTATACCTCTGTATTATAGCCTATTTCTTTTCTCTTTCTTAGATAGATAGAATTAATTATTAAACTTTACCCCCTATATTTATGCTATAGCATACCTATAACCTGCGTATTACTAACACTAATTAGTGGTTGCTAATAACTACAGATTTACTAGGTTATATACAGAAAAGACTTATTTAAATGCTTTTACTTATATAACTATAAGAAATTCTAACGTTATGCTAACTAAAGGATTATTTCTTTATTATTAACTATTACTTATTTATAATAATAAGAAGACTTAACTCTTATAGATCTTCTCCCTTATTATTAACTATTACTTATCTACAATTAAAACCAGATCTTTACTGTTATTCACGGAGAATTAACTAATGCCAACTGCTTTAATTAGTACTTTTAAACACAAAGCTTAAAATATTAAAAATGTCATTAAGCAAAGGAAGAGATGATTTTAATAAATAACTCTAAAAGGATATTTATAGAAGAGAACTTCTAAAGAGTACCCTACCCTAAAAGCTTTATAAACACTACTTAATCCTAATATAAAACTAAACTAAGCTAGTTAAGAATATTAATATAAAAACAGCTACTAAATAACAAATTAACAACTATATTGCCTATATAATTAACTACTATATTCTTAACTAAGGGAAAGGTTGTAATCTTTTTATTAACTTCTAATAAGATTATAAAAATTAGACTAAGGCTACGTTTAATAAAAGTAATAATAACCTTAGGTATACCCTTTATAATTACCTTAATAACAATAGCGTTAAGATAGCCAGAGGATTAAGATTAAATACCTTTAAAGATCTTGTTAATATCTTAAATATTAACCCTTAACTAGAGAAATTAACTAGGAAAGATTTTCATTTAACTAAAAACCCTTATTTAAAACCACAAAACCCGACTAGAACACTTTCTAATAGCAATTAAAAAGCCCTGAATACTCTTAAGAGACTTTATTATAAGGAAGACCCGGCTTAAGATAATAAAGCTATAGGAATAATCTTAATTTCCTAAGGAGGGCAAGGCCATGGCCCTCTTAATACTCTTAAGAGACTTTATTATAGGAAAGACCTAGCTTAAGATAATAAAGCTATAGGAATATCCTTAATTTCCTAAGGAATGCAAGGCTATAGCCTAAATAACCAAGGGTAAGAAGACGCCAAACTTGACGAAATTCACGAGAATCCCCCGGCTTAAGATGAAATTCACAAGAATCCCCCGGCTTATGACGAAAATCACGAGAATTCCCCTAATCTCATGACTCTACCCAACAAAGCAATAATTAAATTCAACCTATAAAGGCATAGAGATGAAAGCCTTACCAAATAAAGCCTTTAAGACCTTTATAACGGAAAAATAAAGCCTGGATCTGTGTGGAAGGATGGGTTAAAAGACCTTTTACGAGAATTGCCACTAAAGGAATAATGCCTTAAGATTAGCAGGATCTAACATCCTATAAAAAAAACACCGCGGATACGACGCAGTATTACGCCTAAAACGGAAAAGAAGCACAGAATAGGATTCCTTATTATTAATTACCTCCCCTAGTAATAGCATATTATATAAAGAAAGTAAGTAGTATAAAGGGTATAATAATTAACAAATTTTCATATAGATCTATAACTAATAAAGGACAAGGCACCACCTAGGAAGAAATACAGTATTAAGGAAAAAATCCTAGAGTAGTAGTAGTATAGGAAAAACTAAAGAATAAAATAAAATTACTAAAGGAATTAATAATAAAAGTTATTTTAAAAGCAAAAATAATAAAAGTATAGGCTTTTATTAGAACTATTATATAAATTGCTATAAATACAGAAGGAAAAATAGCCTAAATAAGAACTAGTATAAAAGACCTATAGGCTTTAATTATAAAAGCAGTTAATAGTAAGGTAAAAACTATAGTTAAAAAGGCAGTTAAGGAGGTAATAAAGGCTATTCCTAGGACTAGATTAGTAGTTAGGGGGACTTAGGTAACTATTATAGCTTATAAAGCTATAGGGCAGAATATAATAATCCCTTTAGCCTAAATGGAGGGTATAGTAATACCAGCCTGCTATTACTAGGAAGCAATAGTAAAGGGAAACACTATTAGCAAGGCAGTTAAAAATAAATTACTAGGGGAGATTATAAAGGCAGTAAATAGTGCTATTAGTATAAAGAAAGCAGTAGTAGCATGCTAACTACAGAGCAGAGATATAGTTATTATGTTTACTAAAGCAGGGAGAAAATAAAAAGAAAACATAGCTTAAGTAAGAGTTGCCTTTAGACCTAAGGCAGAAGTAAACAGAAAGATATTTAGTATAATTATTAAGGGATTCCTAATATAATTAACAAACTATATTATAACTAAGGATATAAGAAAGAACATTAAAAAGGAGAATAGTTTAAATACAGTAAAGATAATAGTATAAAAGCTAAGGGGAATAGGAATAAGGGTACTACTAGTAGTTAGTATTAAGAGCACTAAGGCAGCAAACTACTTATGCTATAGGGAAATAGTATACTAAGTAGAGATTTTTAATGCTAAGCTATATAACAAAATAATCCACCTAAAGCAATATTATAACTATTATAAAATTAGGCATATTACTAGGCACTATAAGGAAAAAGCAAGATATAGCAGGTATACGGCTAGAAAATACCCTAAGGGAGAGAGGACTTGCCTAATATTAATAGGTAAGGTATAGGAGAGATGCTTAAATTATATAGGGGTATATATAGCATAGTTTCGGCTATGCTTAGTAAGCAATAATAAATAGCAGCAGGCTAGGAAGGCTTATGCTATAAGGCTGCTATTCTTCTGTGGCTATCGGTTAGAGGTTATAACACCTACTACAGGCAAGGGTTATTATAAAGAAGAGACTAGGGGACTAATAAAGAGATAGCTAAGAGGAAGGAGCATATAACTAAGGGGCCTTTTTATAAGATAAACCTATAAGCTATAATTAGAATAACAGAGACCGGCAGAGGAAGGCATAATACTAGCCTTTTTATAACTAACTAAAGGGCAAAATAATACTAGAGCCAGCCTAACTAGGGTGCTCTAAAGCATACAATAAAGTATATAATTAAGGTTATATACTGGAATACACAGAAGAAAAGCAATCTAGTATATCTAGCATTAGGGCATGGCATTAGCCCTAAGGTAATAGCTATTTAGAAACCAGGAGGTTATAATAGTATACTACTAAATCTATTTTAAGGGCACTATATATTAGTAATATATAGTAGAAGAATAGTAATTTATATATATTAAAAGGTTAAGATAGGACTTTAAACTATAGGAAGAGGGGAAAATTAGTATAGTATTAAGCTATATAAAGTAAAAGTATATAATATTTATTTCCTAGCTTATAAAAGGGAGTAGCAGACGCCTTTATAATACTTTACTAATACCTAGGCAAAGGGCTAGAGTGTGTTTATAAGGGACTTTAACTAACACCACTCCTTATAGGACAGATTTAGCTAAACCTCTTAAAGGCATAATAAGATGTTAGAATTTATAATAAGGTAGTAACTCAGCCTAGTTATACTATTTAGAGAAGTAATAAGAAGAGAACATAGTAGTAGAGACAGCACTATTAACCATATATAGACCACTTATAACGTTAGTATTAAATTTATTAGGCTAGTAGAAATCGCCAGATCTAACCATATACCTTAGCTTATTAGCATTAGAATAAGTAAGAAATTAAGCAATAGCCTAGGGTTAGTCTGGGGTTAGAGAACAGTAAATAAAAACCTTATTATAGCAAAGGCTTTAAACAGGCTTAGAAAGGAGGGGTTAGAGCTCCCGCTATATAACTAGTAGGAAATTAATAACTATATATAATAGCTCACCTAATAGCTTATAGAAATAGCTAATATAGTAGCACCTAAATAACCTTAAGGGCGTAATAAACCACAGCCTTGGTAGAATAAAAGGGTAAAGAATATAATAGTAAAGGCAAGACGTGCTAATAGGCAGTAGTAGTAATAATAGACATAAAAATCATAGCAGGCCCTAATAAAAGCTATAGAAAAACAGGATTATATTATCTTAGAGGAGAAAAGAAGCAGTTAGTAATAGGCAGTTAGTAAGTTATCTAGGTCTAAAGAGAGCCTCTAGACCCTAAAGCGCTAGGCCTAGCTATAGAGTAGACTTCCTTTTAAGATATAACAGGTCCTACTACTAACTTAGCTAGGAGATAACAGCAGGAAGGAGATAGTAGAGGTTATATATAAGGGTAAGGCAAAGGTATTTATAGAGAGGTTCTTTCCTTTATCTGTAGCTAGGGCTTTAGGTTTAGAGATAAAGGCAGAGATAAGATACTATAGTAATAATCAGGTAGTTCCTATATTTATAGAGGAGGAAATTAGAAAAGTTATAAAGAATACAGTAAGTTAAAAAGACCTAGGGCCGGATAAGCTACTAATGGGTTTTCTTAAGCTATATAGAGAAGCCCTAATATTATGTTTAACACGTCTTATAAATGCATACTATAGTTTAGGACACTATCCGGCCTCCTTCTAGCAAGTAAAGGTAGTAGTTCTATATAAACCTAGGAAAACCCCTAAGGAGTTTAGCAGACCAGGGTTAGATTCACTAAAAGCTTCATTAGTTAACCTATATAGAGAAGGTAAATGCTAAATTATTACAGTAAAAGTTAACACTCACAGTGCTAGCTGTGTTTACATAGGGATGCCAACTAAAGTATATAAGATCCCTTTATATATAGGTAATAAAAAGCATAATAGCCTATAAAGCTAAAATATACCATACCTATAGTAAGTTAGAAGGGGTAGTATAAGGGGTAGCAAAGGCATTTATAAGGGAATAAAATAAATACTTAAGGTAGGTTACAAGGGCATATAAGGTAACGCTAGTAACACTTTTAAAAATAAAAGCAGCAGTGCTATTAGTGGATCTGTACCTTAATTACATTAAGTAATAATTCTACTAAAGACTTAAGGATAGTAATATAAGTAAGAAGATATAATAAGTATATAATTTAATAGCATTACAGCTATAACGCTAAGGAAGAGGCTGCTAATATAATTACTATAAGGCGTTTCCTAATCCCCCCCCCCCTCCCTAGCAGCCTTATAGCTAGATAGGAATTAAAGAGAGAGTGGGAAAAATAGTAAATATAGCAGAGGCATAAGGCTTAAGTAAGAAGAGAACGGGTAAAAGTAATAGTAGTAAATAAGGAACCTAACTTTAAAAGTATAAAAAAGATAGTAAGGCTTTATAATAGCTTATTAAAGTATAAATCTATAGCCTTAGTATAGCTTTAAATAGAAAAGATAGGGCTAAATGCCTTCCTTTATAATAAACAGGTGTCCAAGGTAATATTACTAATATATTAATACTAAGGAGGAAATAAGAATATTTACTACCTTATCCTGTTATACCTAGAACATAACTATCTAAGGCTAATCCTAGTAGTGCCTATAATAAGAAACCTACGGGAACTTAGGGTAGCACTTAATAATAAGAAGCTAGCACTAAATATTATAAAGTAGGTGCTCTTAACTAGGCAACTTTAGTAGTATAGGTTAGCAGAGGAGCTTTATAAGGCATAGCAGATATATAATATTAAGGCTAAGAAAGGGACTAGAGGTAATAAAAACAATAGAATAGAGAAGGAAAAGCCGGATTAGGAGAGGAGGTACTTATAGGGGGTTTTTACTAATATACTAACCTTTTATATAAAGCATGACCATACTTCTGTTATTATTTATAGTTCCGGGGGAACTGGCAGATATCTTATACTAATAGTTAAAAATAATAAAGACTCTATATTAAAGGCTTAGCAAGAGCTATATAGAAGAATATGGGTTTTCTCCCCTATTTTAAGGTTTTTCCTATATTAAGAAGTTAGTTGATGAACTAGTTAGTGGCTCTAGCTACCTAGCGTACATGAATATATATATTGCCACTAAAGAATAAAAAAGTCAAACATCCTTAAGCAGAGGCTTTTCTTACTAAGAAAGAAAAGGCCGACTTTTAGCTTATAATTAACCTCTACATATGAGGCCTATTGTAAGAGTTGCTATAAGAGCCGCTGCTAAAGAATAGGGAAGGCCTAATTCCTTGCTAAGTTTAACAGCAAGAGCTGCTGCTAGAGCTGCTAAAGAATAGAAAAGTCCTAATTTCTTACTAAAGTTAATAGCAAATTAAGCGCCTAATAAAGAGTTTAAATTCAATGAATTCAAACGTAATTATAAGCGCCTAATTTAGTAGGATTAAACGTAGGAATTACACTCTTTGGCCCCCCCCTATAATACTCTTTGCTCCTATAACTATTTAGTCTAGACTAACAAAAGTTATTCATTTAGAGGATGTTTTTTGCTTTATTACTAGGTTATTAATATCTGATTATTTAGGGCGTTTTATGCATTTTTTTGGAGCGATTCCTCTTCTTTAATAAAGAGAGAATTTGTAAGTGTTAGAATCGCTTATATAAATAATAAAAGGGATACGCTATATTAACTAGGAATTATAAGTTATATACAGAATGCACGCACCTTAATTAGCTAAATTACAGGTTATATAACCTAGGGCTGTAACGTGGCCACAACACCATACCTCTGTATTATAGCCTGTTTCTTCTCTCTTTCTTAGATAGACAGAATTAATTATTAAACTTTACCCCCTACATTTATGCTGTAGCATACCTGTAACCTGCGCATTACTAACACTTTTAATTAATATTTAGTAACTCTATAGTATAAGCACTATTTATTATTATATTAAGATTATATCTCCTTTACTAAAACCTACTTAGTATATATTTTTTACTACTTAAAAGAGAATATAATATTTATACCTATTATTTTTATATTACCTTCTTTATTTTAAGATATAGCTAAAGGGAATTTAGTTATTATATAGTATTAAGCCTTTAAGTATTCTTTTATTTTATAAGATTTAAAATTAAGAGTAATACTTTATAACCTTTTTATTACTTAAAAATAATTTATATAAAGAATATTATATTTTATATAATAGTTTTATATTTTTTTATTTAAAGCTATATATAGTTTAAATAGTTTAATAAATTTTACTTAATAATATCCTCTTATTAAGACTAGCTTTTACTTAAAATAAATAAAAAAATTATTAAATTTTTCTCTAGGTTATTATTTAACCTAATTTAGTTTAATAATAGCATGCTTTTTTTAATAAGAATTTAAAAATAAGGTATTAAGATATACTAAGAATTCCTTTAAAGTATAATTAATAGATTTTCTTACTTTAAAGAAAAGTAAAACCTAAGCTTAAACCTAATTTAATAAGTATTAATAAATAAAATACTATTTATTTTAATTATTCCTAATAAAGGCACTATTTACCTTAAGTTTATAAGCTAAAAGGCTTCTTTATATTAGATATTTAATCTAGTTCCCCTTATAAGGGTTACTTATATTAATAGGTTTTCTTTTTAGTTTTATTTCTATTAAGGCTACTTACTGTCTACTTATGCCTAAAGTGCTTATATTAATATTATAAGATATAGCTAAAGCAAATACTATTTATAATTATTATTTTAGCTTAGTAATTTTATTTACTATATTTTTATTTATTATTTCCTGTGTTATTACTATGCTTTAAAGGTATAATAGCTCTTATATAGTACTAGTCTTAGCTAGGTTAGCTATAGTATTAAATTATAATATATTTATTATTATCCTGTCTATTATAAGTATAACCTTTATATTATATTTATTAAGGTTTTTAAGGTAAATAATAAAAGGATAAATAATATATATTATAATGTTACTAAAATATAATTATAAAGCTAGTAACTTAAATAAAAATATTATTTATAAAGAAAAAGAAAAGGAAAAGATCTATTTAATTTTAATAACCCTGCTTTTATAGTTATATATATAACTAGGGCCTAAGCTGCTTATGTATTACTTATATAAAGCTATCTGCTTTCTAGCTGTATAGATCCGAGCTTCGAGCTCGAATCCATCATAATAATAAGTTTATACTATAGTAACTATAAGAAAGTAATACAGGCTATAGACCTAAATATAATACTAGTAACTATAGTATATACTTAGGGATATGTTATTATAATTAAACCTCTAGGCTAAATTAAGAACTTTAAGAAGAAAATTAATAACTCTTAAATAAAAATAAAAATAAAACTATAGTAAGAAGAAAGCTAGGTAGTAGTAAATATACTATTTAACCTATGAGTAATAAACTTAATAATATATTTAAACTGTTAGAATCGCTTGTATGGAGGATGGAAGGGATACGCCGCATTAACCAGGAATTATAAGTTGTACACAGAATGTACACACCCTAATTAGCTAAATTACAGGTTATGTAACCTAGGGCTATAACGTGGTTATAACACCACACCTCTGTATTATAGCCTGCTTTTTTTTCTTAAAATATATAATAAATTAATTATTAGACTTTACCCCCCCTATATTTATACTATAGTATACTTATAACCTGCGCATTACTAATACTAATTAGTAGTTACTAATAACTATAGATTTGCTAGGTTATACTTAAAAGAGACTTGTTTAAACGCTTTTACTTATATAACTATGTAATGGATTTAAGCTTAAAGCTCGGATCTATATAGCCGGAGATCAGATGGCTTTACATAAGCAATACGTAAGCAGCTTAGGCCCTAGTTGTATATATAACTATAAAGGCAGGGTTACTAAAAGTAAATAGATCTTTTTCTTCTCTTTTTCTTTATAAATAATATTTTTATCTAAGTTACTAGCTTTATAGTTACATTCTAGTAAGATTATAACATATATTATTTATCCTTTTATTATCTACCCTAGAAACCTTAATAAATATAATACAAAGGTTATACTTATAATAAATAGAATAATAATAAATGCAATATAATATAACACTATAGCTAACCTAGCTAAGACTAGCGCTATATAGAAGTTACTATATCTTTAAAGTATAGTAATAGCATAGGAAATAATAAATAAAAATATAGCAAGTAAAATTACTAAGCTAAAATAATAGCTATAAATAGCATTTACTTTAGCCACATCTTATAATACTAATGCAGGCACCTTAGGCATAAGCAGAGAGCAGGTGGCCTTCATAAAGGTAAAACTAAAAAGAAAACCTATTAATATAAGTAACCCTTATAAAGAGAACCGGATTAAATATCTAGTATAAAGGAGCCTTTTAGCTTATAAACTTAAGGTAAATAGCGCCTTTATTAGGAATAATTAAGATAAATAGTATCTTATTTACTAATACTTATTAAATTAGGTTTAGGCTTAGGTTTTACCCTTTTTTAAAGTAGGAAAATCTATTAATTATACTCTAAAGGAGTTCCTAATATATCTTAACACCTTATTTTTAGATTCTTATTAAGTAAAGTATACTACTATTAAACTAAATTAAATTAAATAACAATCTAAAGAGAAATTTAATAATTTTTTTATTTACTTTAAGTAAAAGCTAGTTTTAGTAAGAAAATACTATTAGGTAAAATCTATTAAACTATTTAAACTATATATAGCTTTAAATAAGAAAATACAGAACTACTATATAAAACATAATATCCCTTATATAAATTACTTTTAAGCAGTAAAGAGGTTATAAAGCATTACCCTTAATCTTAAATCTTATAAAATAAAAAAATGCTTAAAGGCTTAATATTATATAATAACTAAATTCCCTTTAGCTATATCCTAGGATAGGGAAGGTAATATAAAAATAACAGGTATAAACATTATATTCTCTTCTAAGTAGTAAAAGATATATACTAAGTAGGTTTTAATAAAGGAAATATAATTATAATATAATAATAAATAGTGTTTATACTATAAAGTCACTAGATATTAATTAAAGGTATACTGCCTTCTTCCTATATATCCTCTAAAGACTAATATATATATAGTTAATATAACCATACCCTAGGTTAGGTCTAAAGTTAAAAATAACTTAAAAAAAGACAGCCCTTAAGCTTAAGGCTTAGCAAGGGGGAGGAAGATAGTAGTTAGCTATTATAATTACTATAAAAGGCATATAAACAGATAAAAAAGAAAATAAACTCTAATTCTTTTTTACTACTAGTTTTATTTAATAAAATAGCCTTTACTAATACATAAATAGATAGTAAGTATAATAGCTATACTACTATAAGTAAATCTTTTATATAAAGCATAGGGTTTTTTATATTCCTATTAGCCTAACCTTAAACAATTTAAATAGCTATTTTTATTAAAAAGTAAGGCTAGGACGGCTACTACTAAGGCTTAATTATAATATCTAGGGTTACCTAGTTTACTACTAATATAAATAGCTAGAGTTTTTTAGTCTTAGTATATATAATCCTAGGTCTTACTTAGTTATATATCTTAAGAACCCTATAGTTAAAGTAATATAATATTATAATTTACATAGCCTAGGAGTTACTTATAGTCTGTTCTTTAGGAAACCTTTAGATATAAGTAATATTTACTAAAAAGGTAGTAACTCTAATAATTATAATATTAGTTTAGTATACACTAGGATAGTATAATAAGCAGTAATAAGAAAAGAAAAAGATATATAGTTTTTAGCTACTAGCTTATAAAATATAACCATAATACTTAACATTTCTATACCTAAACCGGACCTAATTAGAGCGCTTTTAAACCGCCTGCTAGAAGAGCTCTAGGATTTTAAAGACCTATTTAATAAGAAGAAGGCAAATATATTACTACTATACAGAGGGACTGCGGACTATTACATTTAACTATAAAAAAATCCTAATAATACAGACCCTAAGCTCCCTTAGACTCCCTTATATAATATACCTTAAAAGTAGCTCTTAAAGATATAAAAGCAAATTATAAATCTTATAAATAAAGGTTAAATATAAGCTAGCTCTTTATTAGCTAGGGCTTTAGTCTTACTTATTAAGAAGGCAGGAGGAGGTTAGTAATTTTATATAAACTATTAGATATTAAATAAACTTATAGCTTAGAATAAGTACCCCCTTCTTTTAATTAAAAAGACTCTTTACTTTCTAGCTAGAGTAAGATACTTTACTAAGCTTAATATTTATATAGCCTTTTATAAGCTATAGGTTGCTAAAGAAGATAGGTAGTCAATAGCGTTTTAAATGTAATTTAAACTCTTTAAGTAACTAATTTGCCCTTTTAGCTTAGCAGAAGCGCCTACTACTTTTTAATAATATATTAATAATACCTTAGGGAATATATTAAGAGACTTTATAATAGCCTATCTAAATAATATCCTTATTTATACTAGGGGCTCTAAAAAAGACTATATAGTAAAAGTATAAGAGGTCCTATAATAATTAAAATATGCTAGGCTGCACTTAAATATTAATAAGTATATGTTTATAGTTATAAAAGTAAAGTACCTAGGATTTATTATAAAAGCTAAAAAGGCTATCTACCCTAACCTAGAAAAGATTACAGCTATTTAAAATTAAAAGTCCCCCTAAATAGTTTATAAGGTATAAAGCTTCTTAGGCTTTATAAATTTTTATTAAGAGTTTATTAATAACTTCTTAGACCTTATAGGCCCTCTAACCAACCTTACTAAGAAGGCTACTAAGTTCTACTAGTCCCTAAAACATAAAAAGGTATTTTAGGCGCTTAAAGCTGCTTTTATTTTGTTTCTAATCCTTATATAATAGGATCCTAACTTAAAAATATAAGTAAAGGCTAACTCCTTTAATAAGGCTATAAGTAAATGCCTCTCTTAATATAACTTAAAGGGAATATAAAGGCTAGTAGTATATTACTTAGCACGTTTAATAGCTATATAGCGGAATTATATAATTTATAATAAAGAGCTCTTTAGTATTATTTCCTACTTAAAGGCATAGTTAGCTAAACTAAGGAGCATAGCCTAGCTGTTTATAATCCTTATAAATTATAAGAATCTAGAGTATTTTATAGCCCTTTAGAAGATATTTAAAAGATAAGTAAAATAAGTAGAAATATTATCCCTTTTTAACTATTACTTATACTATTGCCTAAGTATATAGGCAGGTTATTTAAATACTCTATTCTAATAGGACTAAAATTAGAGAAAAGAAGAATAGCTAGTAGGTTATATATTTTGCCTAATTTAAGGGATATTAGAAACAGTCTAAGAGTTAGGAGTTAATACTATAAACCTAGTTAGGGTATAAATAATAGGCAAACTAGAGAAGGGTAATAACTAAAATAAGAATAACCTAGATAATTTAAAGATAATAGTAGGTTTTAATCCAGACAAACTAAAGGAGAGTAGTAATTAAAATAAGAATAACCTAGATAATTTAGATATAATAATAGACTCTAATCCAGAGGTTTTAAGTCCTTTCTTACTAAGCTTTAATTTATTTTAAAATAGATAGCTTTAGGATTTATAGAACTAAGGGATCACTAAGGACAGTTTATACTAAATTTAACTAAGAGTAGTACTAGTAGTAAAGCAAAAGTTTCTTATATTTATAAAAACCTAGTTATAAATAATAAACTATGTTTTAAATATATAAAAAGTGCTATAATTTTAAGAATAGCTTTAGGTATTTTATTATAAGCCTCTTACTACCTTACTTATATAGCAGGTTTATAACTTACTTATATTAGGCCACCTAAGGCAAAACACTACTTTTTAGGTACTATATAAGGATTACTACTAAAATAAAATATTAAAAAATATAGCATAGTATGTATAGAACTACTATTACTTTAATAAATATAAGAGCTAATAACTTTATTAAGGTTTATTAAAGCCTATACTAGCTATAAACCGTTATTAGTTATAAATCTTAGTAGATTTTATAACAGAACTTCTAGTATATAACAAGGCATTACTACGCTTTCTAATAGTTATTATAAACTATCTCTTAAAGTATATATAACTAGAGGCAATAATAAGTATAGCAGCCAAAGCGTGCACAGAACGGTTTAAACATTACTAGTGGCATTTCTATAGATTCCCTTATTAAATTATTTCTAACTATGGTTTAGACTAGCTTAATTGTTTTTAAACTATGCTTTATAAGCAAGTAAGTATTAAATAACTATTATCTATATCTTATTATCCTTAGATAAACAGTAGTATAAAACAAGTAAACTAGAAGGTATAAGCAGTCCTATAGGTAGTTATTACCTTCTTATAGTATAACTAGGCTAACTATTTACTAGCTTATTAAATAGCGCTTAATAAATAAATCTCTATAATAACTAGTATAAGTATAAACTAAGCGCTAAAGGGCTTTAATATTAAATTAGTTTAGTATGTACTAAATAAGACTAAAAGCCTAACCTTACTTAAAGAAAAAGCTATATTATTCTTAAAATATATCTAGAAAGGAATAGTAATAGTATAAACTATAATTAATTTTATATAATAATATTAGTAGGATATAGTAAACATTTTCTAGCGTCTAGTAGAATATTACTAAATAAGGGATTTTATATAGTTAAATCTCTATTATATAAAAATAAACCATTCTAGCTAAAACCTTAACTAGGTAAAAGCAAAATATAAGGTCTTAAAAATGCTAACTCCACTTACTATTCGTTTAAATATCCTATAGGGAATATACCTAGTTTTTTATATAAACCTTATTAAAAGGGTAGCTACTAATCCGCTCCTATTATAATACCTAGCTAATTCCAGACTAGGCCTAATACTCCTGCTTTATAAGAATAATTTAGATTTAGCAAAATATAAGATTAAGGAAATAATAGTAGTAAGAAATACCTGGGGTTAGGGTAACTAACAAAATATATTAGTAAAGTAAATAGGATATATCCAGCTAATATAAGAACCTTTAAAAAGTTTTTTAAATATAGTAACACTAAAGCATTATAAGGCATAATAAGGCAACATACACTATAATAATAGGCCTACATAAGGGGCAACTTAATTACTAACTATAATGCCTTAAACAGTAAAAAGGGGGCTATATAATGGATTTAAGCTTCAAGCTTAGATCTATATAGCCAGAGAGCAGACGGCTTTATATAAGTAATATATAAGCGGCTTAGGCCCTAGTTGTATATATAACTATAAAGGCAGGGTTACTAGAAGTAGATAGATTTTTTTCTTCTCTTCCTCTTTATAAATAATATTCTCATTTAAGTTACTAGCTCTGCAGTCGCATTCTAGTAAGACCATAACAAACTATAAGAAATTCCAATATTATACTAACTAAAGAATTATTTCTTTAAATCATTAACTATTAAATTATCTATAATTATAAAAAGACTTAACTCTTATAGATCTTCTCCCTGATTATTAACTATTACTTATTTATAATTAAAACCAGATCTTTACTAT
This sequence comes from Aciculosporium take MAFF-241224, assembly GCA_000222935.2. Classification (NCBI taxonomy): domain Eukaryota; kingdom Fungi; phylum Ascomycota; class Sordariomycetes; order Hypocreales; family Clavicipitaceae; genus Aciculosporium; species Aciculosporium take. Next base: position 98,755 of record AFQZ01000029.1, read on the forward strand.
TATTCACAGAAAATCAACTAATGCTAACTGCTTTAATTAGTACTAAACATAAAGCCCAAAACACTAAAATATCTTTAAGCTAAGGAAAAACAGAAAATAATTTTAAGGAGTAACTTTAAAAGAATATTTATAAAAGAGAACTTTTAAAGAGTACTCTTCCTTAAAAACTCTATAAATACTACCTAATTTTATCCTAAAATTAAACTAAGTTAGTTAAGAATATTAATATCAATACAGCCACTAAATAACAAATTAATAATAAAAAGCTCGGATCTATACAGTCAGAAGCAGACAAAAAACACCGCGGATACGACGTGGTATTACGCCTAAAACGGAAAAGAAGCACGGAATTGGATTCCTTATTATTAATTACCCCCCTTAGTAATAGCGCATTATATAAGGAAAGTAAGCAGTATAAGGGGTATAATAATTAATAAATTTTTATATAAATCTATAACTAATAAAGGACAAGGTACTACCTAGGAAGAAATATAGCATTAAGGAGAGAATCCTAGAGTAGTAGTAGTATAAGAAAAACTAAAGAATAAAATAAAATTACTAAAGGAATTAATAATAAAAGTTATCCTAAAGGTAAAAATAATAAAAGTATAGGTGTTGGTAACGCTCAGGTTACAAGTATGCTGTAGCACAAATGTAGGGGGGGGTTCAATATTTAATTTATCTATGTATCAAAAAGAGAGGAGAAGTAGGCTATAATACAAAGGTGTGGTGTTATAGCCACGTTACAGCCCTAGGTTACATAACCTATAATCCAGCTAATTAGGGTGCGTGTATTCTGTGTGTGACTTATAATTCCTTATTAATATGGCGTATTCCTTCTATTATTTATATAAGCGATTCTAACACTTACAAATTCTCTCTTTATTAAAGAAGAAAAGGAATCGCTCCGAAAAAATGCATAAAACACCCTAAATAATCAGATATTAATAAACAAGTAGTAAAACGAAAAACATCCTTTAAATAAATAACTTTTGTTAGTCCAGGCCGAATGGTTATAGAGGCAAAGAGTGTTATAGGGGGGGGGGGGGCCAAAGGGTGTAATTCCCGCGTTCAATCCTACCAAATTGGGTGCTTATAATCGCGTTCGAATTTATCAAATTTAAACTCTTTATCGGGCGCTTAATTTGTTGTTAAATTTAGTAGGGAATTAGGACTTTCCTAATCTTCGGCGGCTCTGGCGGCGGCTCTCGCGGCAATTCTCGTAACAGGTCTTTTGCGTAGAGGTTAACAATAAGCTAAAAATTAGCCTTTTAATTCTTAGCAAGAAAAGCCTCTGCCTAAGGGTGTTTCCAGAGTCTTTCATGTCCTCTTTATAGCGGGGTTATTACTTTGTCAGTTAGAGTCATAAGGTTAGGGGAATTCTTGTAATTTTCGTCTTAAGCCGGGGGATTCTTATAAATTTTATTAAGTTTGGCATCTTCTTGCTCTTAGCTGTTTAGGCTGTGGCCTTGCATTTTGTAATAAAGTTCAGGAGGAGTCTTATAAATAATTTCACTAATCTTAACATCTTCTTGCTCTTGGTTGTTTAGGCCGTGGCCTTGCCCTCCTTAGGAAGTTAAGGATATTCCCATAGCTTTGTTATCTTAAGCCAGGTCTTCCCTATAACAAAGTCTCTTAAGAGTATTAAGGGCTTTTCAATTACTGTCAGAAATTATTCCGGTTAGGTTTTATAGTTTTAAGATATTAACAAGGTCTTTAAAGGCATTTAATCTTAATCCTCTAGCTGTCTTAACACTATTATCATTAAGGTAATTATAAAGGGTATACCTAAGGTTAGTATTGCTTTTATTAAATACATCCTTAGTCTAATTCTTATAATCTCGTTAGAAGTTAATAAGGAGATCACGACCTGTTCCTTTGTTAAGAATATAGTAGTTGATCGTATATACAATATAGTTATTAATCTATTATTTAGTAGCTGTATTAACATTAATATTATCAACTAACTTAGTCTAATTCCAGGATAAAATTAAATAGTGCTTATAAAGTTTTTAGGGAAGAGTGCTCTTTAGAAGTTCTCTTCTATAGATTTCTTTTTAGAGTTGTTTATAAAAATCATCTATTTTTCCTTAACTAGAAGATATCTTAGTGTTTTTAAGTTGAGCTTTGTATTTAGTACTAATTAAAGCTGTTAGTATTAGTTCTCTATGAATAATAGTGAAGATCTGGTTTTAATTATAAACAAGTAACAGTCGATAATAAGGGAGAAGATCTATAAGAGTTAAGTCTTCTTATAATCGTAGACAAGTAGTAAAAGTTAACGATTAAAGAAATAATCCTTTAGTTAGCATAACATTGGAATTTCTTGCAGTTACATAAGTAAAAGCATTTAAATAAGTCTCTTCTGTATATAACCTAATAAATCTGTGGTTATTAGCAACTACTGATTAGTATTAGTAACGCTCAGGTTATAAGTATGCTGCAGTATAAATATAGAGGGGGGGGTTTAATATTTAATTCATCTATATCTCTAAGAGGGGAAGAAGCAGGCTATAATGCAGAGGTGTAGTGTTATGGCCACGTTACAGCCCCAGGTTACATAACCTATAGTCCAGCTAATTAGGGTGCGTGCATTCTGCGTGCAACCCATAATTCCTGGTTAATGCAGCATATTCCTTCCATTATCCATACGAGCGATTCTGATAATAGGCTTTTATTAAAACTATTATACAAATTACTATAAATACAGAAGGGGAGATAGCCTAAATAAAAACTAGCACAGAAGGCTTACAGGCTTTAATTATAAAAGTAGTTAATAGTAAGGTAGAAACTATAGTTAAGAAGATAGTTAAGAAGGTAATAAAGGCTATTCCTAGGACTAAATTAGTAGTTAGAGGGACTTAGGCAACTATTACAGCTTATAGAGCTATAGGGTAGAATAAAATAATCCCTTTAGCCTAAATAGAGGGTATGGTAATACTAGCCTATTATTACTAGGAAGCAATAGTAAAGGGAAATACTATTAGTAAGGTAGTTAAAAACAAATTACTAGGGGAGATTATAAAGGCAGTAAATAGCGCTATTAGCATAAAGGAAGTAGTAGTAGCATGCTAACTATAGAGCAAAGATATAGTTATTATATTTCTTAAAGCAGAGAGGAAATAAAAGGAAAATACAGCCTAAGTAAGAGTTACTTTTAGACTTAAGGCAAAAGTAAACAGTAAGATATTTAGTATAATTATTAAGGGATTCCTAATATAATTAATAAACTATATTATAACTAAGGATATAAGGAAGAACATTAAAAAGGAAAATAGTTTAAACATAGTAAAGATAATAGTATAAAAGCTAAAGGAAATAATAATAAGGGCATTACTAGTAGTTAGTATTAAGGGCACTAAGGCAGCAAACCGCTTATACTATAGGGGAATAGTATACTAAGTAGAGATTTTTAATGCTAAGCTATATAATAAGATAATCCACTTAAAGCAATGTTATAACTATTATAAGATTAGGCATATTACTAGGCACTATAAGGAGAAAGCAAGATATAGTAGGTATACTGCTAAAAAACACCCTAAGGAAAAAAGAACTTACTTAATATTAACAGGTAAGGTATAGGAAAGATACTTAAATTATATAGAGGCATATCTAGTATAGTCTTAGCTATACTTAGTAAGCAATAATAAATAGTAGCAGGCTAGGGAGGCTTATGCTATAAGGCTGCTATTCTTCCGTAGCCATTAGTCAGAGGTTGTAACAGCTACTATAGGCAAGGGTTATTATAAAGAAAAGACCGGGGGACTAATAGAGAGACAGCTAAAAGGAAGGAGTATATAACTAAGAGGCCTTTCTGTAAGATAAACCTATAAGCTATAATTAGAACAATAGAGACTAGCAAAGAAAGGCATAATACTAGCCTTTTTATAACTAACTAAAGGGCAAAACAATACTAAAGCTAGCCTAACTAGGGTGCTCTAAAGTATATAATAAAGTATATAATTAAGGTTATTATTATTCATGTACGCTAGGTAGCTAGAGCCACTAACTAGTTCATCAACTAACTTCTTAATATAGGAAAAACCCTAAGATAGGGGAGAAAACCCATATTCTTCCATATAGCTCCCGCTAAGCCTCTGATATAAAGTCTTTATTGTTTCTAACTATTAGTATAAGATATCTGCCAGTTCCCCGGAACTGCAGATAATAACAAAAGTATAGTTATGCTTTATATAAAAGGTTAGTATGTTAGTAAAAACCCCCTATAAGCACCTCCCCTCCTAGTCTAGCTCTTCCTCCTCTATCCTATTGTTTCCATTACCTTTAGTCCCTTTCTTAGCCTTATTATTGCATATCTGCCATGCCTTACTAAGCTTCTTTACTAACCTGTATTGCTAAAGTTGCCCAGTCAAAAGCACCTACTTTATGATATTTAGTACTAGCTTCTTATTATTAAGCGCTGCCCTAAGTTCCTATAGATTTCTTATTATAGGTACTGCTAAAATCAGTCTTAGATAGTTATATTCTAGGTATAATAGGATAAGGTAGTAAATATCCTCATCTCCTCCTTAGTATTAGCATATTAGTAAAGTTACCTTAGGCACCTGTCTGTTATAAAGGAAGGCATTTAGCCCTATTTTTTCCGTTTAAAGCTAAACTAGGGCTATAGATTTATGCTTAAGCAGGCTATTATAAAGCTTTACTATCTTTTTTATGCTCTTAAAGTTAGGTTCCTTATTTACTACTATTACTTTTGCCCGTCCTCTTCTCACTTAAGCCTTATACCTCTGCTAAATCCACTATTTTTCCCACTCCCTCTCTAATTCCTGTCTAGCTATAAGGCTACTAGGGAGGGGGGGGGGGGCATTAAGAAACGCCTTATAGCAATTACGTCGGCGGCCTCTTCCTTATTATTCATGTACGCTAGGTAGCTAGAGCCACTATCTAGTTCATCAACTAACTTCTTAATACAGGAAAAACCCTAAAATAGGGGAGAAAACCCATATTCTTCCATATAGCTCCTGCTAAACCTTTACTATAGAGTCTTTATTGTTTTTAACCATTAGTATAAGGTATCTGCCAGTTCCCCCGGAACTGCAGATAATGACAGAAGTGTGGTTATGCTTTGTATAAGAGGTTAGTATATTAGTAGAAACCCTCTATAAGCACCTCCCCTTCTAATCCGGCTCTTTCTCCTCTATTCTGTTGTTTCCGTCACCTTTAGTCCCTTTCTTAGCCTTACTATCACGTATCTGCCATGCCTTGCAAAGCTCTTTTGCCAACCTGTACTACTGGAGTCGCCTAGTCGAGAGCACCTACTTTGCGATAATCAGTGCTAACTTCTTGTTGTTTAATACTGCCCTAAGTTCCCTTGAGTCTCTTATTGTAAGCATCGCCAGGATTGGCCTTAGATGGTTATGTTCTGGGCATAATAGGATAAGGTGGTAGATATCCTCATTTCCTCCCTAATACTGACATATTAGTGATGTTACCTTGGGCACCTGTCTGCTATATAGGAAGGCATTCAGCCTTATTTTTTCCGTTTAAAGCTGCACTAAGGCCGCAGATTCATGCTTGAGCAGGCTGTTATAAAGCCGTGCTATCTTCTTTGTGCTCTTAAAATTAGGTTCCTCGTCTGCTGCTATTACTTTTGCCCGTCCTCTTCTCACCCAAGCCTCACGCCTCTGCCATATCCACTGTTTTTCCCACTCCCTCTCTAATTCCTGCCTGGCTATAAGGCTGCTAGGAAGGGGGGGGGGGGCGTTAGGAAACGCCTTGTAGAGGTTACGTCGGCGGCCTCTTCCTCGGCGTCATAGCTGCAATGCTATTAAATTGCATGCCTGTCGTATCTTCTTACCCATGCCACTGTCCTTAAGTTTTTAGTAGAATCATCGCTTAATGTAATTAAGGTACAGATCCACTAGCAGCACCGCTGCTTCTGTCTCTAAGAGTGTTACTAGCGTCGCCTTATACGCCCCTGTAACCCGCCTTAAGCATTCATTCTGTTCCCTTACGAATACCTTTACTACCCCCTGTGCTACCCCCTCTAACTTGCTGCGGGTGTGGTATATCCTAGCTCTATATGCTATTATGCTTCTTATTACCTATGTATAAAGGGATCTTGCACATTCTAGTTAGCATCCCTATGTAGACGCAGCCAGCGCTGTAAGGGCTAACTTCTGCTATGACAGCTTAGCATTTACCTTCTTTATATATATTAACTAACGAAGCTTCCGGTGGATTTAAACCCCTAGGAATCGCGCTAATTGCGTCGGTTGTATTGTTGTACTTCTAAGTCGGATCGTTGTTGTAATTGCCTGCCTCTTCCTTGTAAAGTGTATTAGCTTGCTCTTCCCTGGGTTGAACCTTAGCCCGTACTCCTTTAACCACTCCTTACATATTCTCTAGGCTCTTTCTAGTCGTACTTTGGTCTCCTCTGCTGTTTTTCTATATACTATAATGTTTGTATCATCCGAGAACCCTAACGTTAGTGTTGATTCTGCCGCCGCCAGCCTTTAATATAGTAGCATAATATATAACAGGAAGAGGATAGGGGACGCCAGCAACCCTTGCAGGACCCCTGCAGTAACTTGGATTTCCTCAGTGGTACGTCCGTTAAACGCTAATTATGCTCTTCTTCCTGTTATAAAACCCTTTGCCCATCTGGCTATCTACCCTAGCAGTCCTAACTCCCTTATAGTGCGGATTAATCGTTTGTAGCTAACAGTGTCAAACGCCCCGGTGATATCCAGCTGTAGTAAGGATGCTATCCCCTAATAGTGCTATGCCGTCCTTACAACCTCTTTTAGCATGCTTAGTGCTACCTCTGTCAACCTGCCAGCCCTATTGCCTATCTGCATGTCTGGCAGTATATGGCCTTCCTCTGCTGCAGTAGTGATCCTCTTTATAATAGCTCCCTTAATTACTTTGCCCATTGTATTTAGTAACAATATTAGCCTCCACCCCCCTAGTCTGCCTAGCTCCTTAGGGGTTTTCCCAGGTTTGTGTAGAACTACCACCTTTGCACGCCAGAAGGAGGCCGGATGGTGTCCTAAGCCGTAGCATGTGTTTGCAAGGCGTGTTAAACACAATATTAGGGCTGCTCTGCATAGCTTAAGAAAACCTATTAGCAGCTTGTCCGGCCCTAGGGCTCTCTAACTTACTGTATTCTTTATAACCTTTCTAATTTCCTCCTCTATAAACGCAGGGACCACCTGATTATTGCTGCAGTATCTTATCCTCTCTTCTCCCTCTAGTCCTAGAGCCCTAGCTGTGGATGGAGGGAAGAACCTCTTTGCAAATGCCCTCGCCTTACCCTTATGTGTAACCTTTACTATCTCCTCCCTTCCGTCGTCTTTTAGCCGAGTTAGTGGCAGGACCTGTTACATCTTAGGGAGAAGTCCACTCTGTAGCCAGGCCCAACGCTCTAAGGTCTAGAGGCTCCCTTTGGACCTAGATAGCTTGCTAACAGCCCGTTGCCAGCTGCTTCTCTTCTCCTTTAAGATTACACGGTCCTGTATTTTTATAGCTTCTGTTAAGGTCTGCTATGATTCCTGCGTCTGTTGTTACTGCCACTGCTTATTAGCACGTCTTGCCTTTGCTATTACGTTCTTAACCCTTTTATTCCACTAAGGCTGTAGTTTGCTACGCTCTTAGGGTCGTACAGGTGCCGCTATATTGGCTATCTCTGTGAGCTGGTGGGTAAGCCATTGCGCATAGTCATCGACTTCCTGCTGGTTACCTAGCGGGAGCTCTAACCCCTCCTTTCTAAGCCTGTTTAAAGCCTCTGCTATAATAAGGTTCTCGTCCGCTGTCCTCTAACCCTGGACTAACCCTAGGCTGTCGCTTAATTCCTCGCTTATCCTAATGCTAATAAGCTAAGGCATATGGTCGGATCCGGCGATTTCCACTAGCCCGGTGAATTTAATACTAACATTGTGAGTGGTCCACGCATGATTAATAGTGCTGTCCCTGCTGCTATATTCTCTCCTTGTTACTTCCCTAAACGGCGTAACTAGGCCGAGCTGCTACCTTATTATAAATTCCAACATCTTATTATACCCCTAAGAGGTTCGGCCGAATCTGTCCCACAGGGGGTGATGTTGGTTGAAGTCCCCCACGAACACGCTCTGGCCCTTCGCCTAGGTATCGGCAAAGTGTTATAGAGGCGTCTGCCACTCCCTTTCGTAAGCTGGGGAATAGATGTTATATACCTCTACTTTATATAGCTTGACACTGTATCAATCCCCCCCCCTCCCTGTAGTCCAAAGTTCTGCCTTAACCTTCCAGTGTATATAAATCGCCGTTCTTCCGCTGTATATTACTAACGTATAGTGCCCCTAAGATGGATTCGGCGGTATACTGTTATAGCCTCCTGGTTCCTGGATGGCTATCACCTTAGGGCTAACGTCATGCCCTAACGCCAGATGTACTAGATTGCTTTTCTTCCGTGTATTCCAGTATATAACCTTAATCATGTACTTTATTGTGTGCTTTGGAGCACCCTGGTTGGGCTGGCTCCGGTATTGTTCTGCTCTCTAGTCGGTTGTAAAAAGGCTAGTATTGTGCCTTCCTCTGCCGGTCTCTGTTGTCCTAATCGTAGTTTATAGGTTTGTCTTGTAAAAAGGCCCCTTAGTTGTATGCTCCTTCCTTTTAGCTGCCTTTCCGTTAGTCCCCCGGTCTCTTCTCTATAATAACCCTTGCCTATAGTAGCTGTCGCAGCCTCTAACCAATAGTCACGGAAGAACAGCGGCCTCATAGCATAAGCCTCCCGGGCCTGCTGCTACCTATTATTGCTTACTAAGCACAGCCGAGACCATACTAGATATGCCCCCGCGTAATTTAGGCATCTCTCCCGTACCTTGCCTATTAGCGTCAGGCAAGTCCTCTCTCCCTTAGGGTGTTTTCCGGCAGCATACCTGCTATATCTTGCTTCCTCTTTACAGTATCTAGTAATATGTCTAATCTTATAGCAGTTATAATATTGCTTTAGGTGGACCATCTCGTTATATAGCTTAGCATTGAAAATCTCTGCTTAGTATACTATTCCCCCATGGCATAGGCGGTTCGCTGCCTTGGTGCCCTTAACACTAACTACCAGTGGTGCTCTCGTTGCTGTTCCCTTTAGCTTCCGCACTGTTATCCTTGCCATGTTTAAGCCATTCTCCTTTTTAATGTTTTTCTTTATATCCTTAATCGCAATGTGGTTTGTTAATCGTGTTAGGAATCCCTTAATAATCACGCTAAGCATCTTCCTGTTTACTTCTGCTGTAGGTCTAAAGGCAACTCTCACCTAGGCCGTGTTTTTCTTTTATTTCCTTCCTGCCTTAGTAAACGTAATAACTATGTCTCTACTCTGCAATCGGCATGCTGCTACTGCCTCCTCCACGCTAATAGCGCTATTTACTGCCTTTATAATCTCTCCTGGCAATCTGTTCCTGACTGCCTCGCTAATAGTGCTTCCCTTTACTATTACTTCCCGGTAATGGCGGGCTGGTATCGCCATACCCTCTGTTTAGGCCAAAGGTATTGTCATATTCTGCCCCGTAACTCCACGAGCTGTAACAGTCGCCTAAGTCCCCCTAACCGTCGATCTAGTCCTAGGAACGGCCTTTATCGCCTCCTTAACCGCCTTCTTAACCGTGGTTTCTACTTTGCTATTGACTGCTTCTATAATTAAAGCCTGTAAATCTCCTATGCTAGTTTTTGCTCAGGCTATTTCCTCTCCTGTATCTATAGCAACTTGTGTAAAGGCTCTGATAAAAGCCTATACTTCTGTCATTTCTGCCTCTAGGATAACTTTTATTATTAATTCCTTTAGTAATTTCATTTTATTCTTTAGTTTTTCCTGTACTGCTATTACTCCAGGATTCTCTCCTTAATATTATATTTCTTCCTAGGTGGTGCCTCGTCCTTCGTTAGTCGTGGATCTACGCAAGAATTTGTTAATTATTGCACCCCTTATGCCGCTTACTCCCCTTGCGCAATGCGCCATCGCTAGGGGGGGTAATTAACAATAAGGAATCCGATTCCGTGCTTCTTTTTCGTTTTAGGCGTGATACCGCGTCGTATCCGCGGTGTTAGGGGTCATAAGTTCCGGCCTCTTCCTTAGCATTATAGCTATAATGCTATTAAATTACAGGCCTGCTGTATCTTCTTGCCTATACTACTATCCTTAAGTCTTTAGTAAAATTATTATTTAACGTAATTAAGGTATAAATCCACTAGCAGCACTACTGCTTTTATCTTTAAGAGTATTACTAGCGTTACCTTATATGCTCCTATAACCCGCCTTAAGCATTCGTTCTGTTCCCTTATAAATGCCTTTACTACCCCCTATGCTACCCCTTCTAGCTTGCTATGGGTGTGGTATATCCTAGCTTTATAGGCTATTATGCTTTTTATTACCTGTATATAAAGGGATCTTACACACTCTAGTCAGCATCCCTATGTAGACACAGCTAGCACTATGAGCGCTAATTTCTACTATAACAATTTGGTATTTACCTTCTTTATATAGGTTGACTAATAAAGCTTCTAGTGAATCTAAACTCCTAGGAATTACGCTAATTGTGTTGGTTATATTATTGCTCTTCTAAGTCGGATTGTTATTATAATCGCCTGCCTCTTCCTTATAAAGTGTATTAGCTTGCTCTTTTCTGGGTTAAACCTTAGCCTATACTCCTTTAATTACTCCTTATATATTCTCTAGGCTCTTTTTAGTTATACTTTTGTCTCCTCTGCCGTTTTTCTATATATTATAATATTTATATTATCTAAGAACCCTAATGTTAATATTAATTCTGCCGCTACTAATCTTTAATATAGTGGCATAATATAAAGCAGGAAGAGGATAGGAGACGCTAGCAACCCTTACAGAACCCCTACAGTGACTTGGATTTCCTTAGTAATATGTCTATTAAATGCTAATTATGCTCTCCTTTCTAACGTAAAGCCCTATGCCCATCTAGCCATCCACCCTAACAGTTCTAACTCCTTTATAGTGCAGATTAATCGTTTATAGCTAATAGTATTAAACGCCCTAGTAATATCTAGCTATAATAATAATACTATTCCCTAGTAATGCTATGCTGTTCTCATAACCTCTTTTAGCGTGCTTAGTGCTATCTTTATTAATCTACCAGCCTTATTGCCTATTTATATGTCTAGTAATATATAGCCTTCCTCTGCTATAATAATAATCCTCCTTATAATAGCTCCCTTAATCACTTTGCTTATTATATTTAATAGTAATATTGGCCTCTACCCCCCTAGTCTGCCTAACTCCTTAGGGGACTTCCTAGGTTTATATAGAACTATTACCTTTACTTATTAGAAGGAGGCTGGATAATATCCTAAGCCATAGTAAGCATTTATAAGGCATGTTAAACACAATATTAAGGCCGCTTTATATAGCTTAAGAAAACCTATTAGCAGCTTATCTGGTCCTAGGGCTTTCTAACTTACTATATTCTTTATAACCTCTTTAATTTCCTCCTCTATAAATACAGGAACTGCCTAATTATTATTATAGTATCTTATTCCCTCCTCTGCCTCTGGACCTAAAGCCCTAGCTATAGATAAAGGGAAGAACCTCTCTGTAAATACCCTTGCCTTACCCTTATATATAACCTCTACTATCTCCTCCCTACTATTATCTCTTAGCCGGGTTAGTAGTAGGACCTGTTGCCTTTTAAGAGGAAGTCTACTCCATAGCCAGGCCTAATGCTCTAGGGTCTAAAGACTCCCTTTAGACCTAGATAACTTGCTAACTACCTATTGCTAGCTACTTCTCTTCTCCTTTAAGATAATATAATCCTGTTTTTTTGTAGCTTCTGTTAAGGCCTGCTATACTTCCTATATCTATTATTACTACTACTGCCTATTAGCATATCTTACCTCTGCTGTCATGTCCCTTACCCTTTTATTTTACTAAGGCTATAGTTTACTATGCCCTTAAGGTTGCTTAAGTGCTATTATATTAGCTATCTCTGTAAGCTGTTAGGTAAGCTACTATGTATAGTTATTAATTTCTTGCTAGTTATATAGCAGAAGCTCTAACCCTTTCTTTCTAAGCCTGTTTAAAGCCTCTGCTATAATAAGGTTCTCATCCACTATCCTTTAACCCCAGACTAACCCTAGGCTGTTGCTTAATTCCTTATTTATTCTAATGCTAATAAGCTGGGGTATATAGTCAGATCTGGCAATTTCCACTAGCCTAATGAATTTAATACTAACGTTATGGGTGGTCTATACATGGTTAATAGTGCTGTTCCTACTACTATGTTCTCTCCTTATTACTTCCCTAAACGGCATAGCTAGGCTAAGTTGCTACCTTATTATAAATTTTAACATCTTATTATGCCCTGGAAATATTTAGCTAAATCTGTCTTATAAGGGGTAATATTAGTTAAAGTCCCCTATAAACACACTCCGGCCCTTTACCTAGGTATTAGCAAAGTATTATAAAGGCGTCTGCTACTCCCTTTTATAAGCCGGGAAATAGATGTTATATATTTCTACTTTATATAGCTTAATACTACACTAATCCTCCCCCCTCCCTATAGTCTAAAGTTCTATCTTAACCTTTTAGTGTATATAAATTACTATTCTTCTGCTATATATTGCTAATATATAGTGTCTCTAAGATAAATTTAGCGGTATACTGTTATAGCCTCCTGGTTCCTAGATAGCTATTACCTTAAGGCTAATATTATGCCCTAACACTAGATATACTAGATTGCTTTTCTTCTATATATTCCAGTATATAACCTTAATTATATACTTTATTATATGCTTTAGAGCACCCTAGTTAGGCTGGCTTTAGTATTATTTAGCCCTCTAGTTAGCTGTAAAAAGGCTAGCATTATGCCTTTCTCTGCTAGTCTCTGTTGTCCTAATCTTAGCTTATAGGTTTGTCTTATAAAAGGGCCCCTTAGTTATATGCTTCTTTCTCTTAGCTACCTCTCCATTAGTCCCCTAGTTTCTTCTCCCTAATAACCCTTGCCTATAGTAGCCATTACAACCTCTAACTAATAGTTACGGAAGAACAGCGGCCTTATAGCATAAGCCTCCCTGGCCTACTGCTATCTCTTATTACTTACTAAGCACAGTTAAGACTATACTAGATGTACCCCTATATAATTTAGGTATCTCTTCTATACCTTACCTATTAACATCGGGCAAGTCCTCTCTCCCTTAGGGTGTTTTCCAGTAGTATACCTACTATATCTTACTTCCTCCTTATAGTATCTAGTAATATGTCTAATCTTATAGTAGTTATAACATTACTTTAGGTAGATTATCTTATTATATAGCTTAGCATTAAAAATCTCTGCTTAGTATACTATTCCCCTATAGTATAGTTGGTTTACTACCTTAGTGCCCTTAATACTAACTACTAATAGTGCCCTTATTGCTATTCCTCTTAGCTTCTATACTATTATCTTTACCATATTTAATCCATTCTCCTTTTTAATATTCTTCCTTATATCCTTAATTATAATGTAGTTTATTAATTATATTAGGAATCCCTTAATAATTACACTAAATATCTTCCTGTTTACTTCCGCCTTAGGTCTAAAGGTAACTCCTACCTAGGCCATGTTTTCCTTTTATTTCCTCCCTGCTTTTATAAATATAATAACTATATCTTTACTTTATAATTAGTATACTACTACTGCCTTCTCTATGCTAATAGCACTGTTTACTGCCTTTATAATCTCTCCTAGTAATTTATTCCTAACTGCCTTGCTAATAATGCTTCCCTTTACTAGTACTTCCTAGTAATAGTAGGCCGGTATTGCTATACCCTCTGTTTAGGCTAAAGGTATTATTATATTCTGCCCTATAACTCTATAAGCTATAATATTTGCTTAAGTCCCTTTAACTGCTAATTTAGTCCTATAAACAGCCTTTATTACCTCCTTAACTACCTTCTTAACTATGGTTTCTACTCTACTACTAACTGCTTCTATAATTAAGGCTTATAGGCCTTCTATATCCGTTCTTGCTTAGGCTATCTCCCCTCCTATATTTATAGCAATTTATATAAAAGTTCTAATAAAAGCCTATACTTTTATTATTTTTACCTTTAAAATAACTTTTATTATTAATTCCTTTAGTGATTTTATTTTATTTTTTAGTTTTTCTTATATTATTATTACTCTAGGATTCTTTTCTTAATATTATGTTTCTTCCTAAGTAATGCCTTATTCTTTATTAGTCGCGGATCTATATAAAAATTCATTAATTATTATACCCCTTATACTACTTACTCCCCTTATATAATGCACTATTACTAGGGGGGGTAATTAATAATAAGGAATCCGATTCTGTGCTTCTTTTTTGTTTTAGGCGTAATACCGCGTCGTATCCGCGGTGTTCCGTATTTTAAACCTTAACTCTTTATATTATATAATTAAGGTTATATACTAAAATATACAAAAGAAAAGCAATTTAGTATATTTAGTATTAGGGCATAGTATTAGCCCTAAGGTAATAACCATCCAGGAACTAAGAGGTTATAATAGTATACTGCTAAATCCATCTTAAGGGCACTATATATTAGTAATATATAGCAGAAAAATAATAATTTATATATATTAAAAGGTTAAGATAAGACTTTAGACTATAGAAAGAGAAAAGGATTAGTATAGTATTAAGCTATATAAAGTAAAGATATATAATATCTATTCCCTAGCTTATAAAAGGGAGTAGCAAACGCCTTTATAATACTTTACTAATACTTAGGCAAAGGGCTAAAGTGTGTTTATAGGGGACTTTAACTAATACTACCCCTTATAGGACAGATTTAGCTAAACTTCTTAGGGGCATAATAAAATATTAGAATTTATAATAAGGTAGTAACTTAGCCTAGCTATGCTGTTTAGGGAAGTAATAAGGAGAGAATATAGCAGTAGGGACAGCACTATTAACTATGCATAAACCACTTATAATGTTAGTATTAAATTTATTAGGCTAGTAGAAATCGCCGGATCTGACCATATGCCTTAGCTTATTAGCATTAAGATAAGCAAGGAATTAAGTAACAGCTTAGGGTTAGTCTGGGGTTAAAGGATAGTAAATAAGAACCTTATTATAATAAAGGCTTTAAACAGGCTTAAAAAGGAGGAGTTAAAGCTCCTGCTATATAACCAGTAGGAAGTTAATAACTATACACAATAGCTTACCTAATAGCTTATAGAGATAGCTAATATAATAGCACTTAAACAACCTTAAGGGCATAGTAAACCATAGCCTTAGTGGAATAAAAGAGTAAAGAATATAATAGCAGAGGTAAGATATGCTAATAAGCAGTAGTAGTAACAATAGACATAGGAATTATAGCAGGCCTTAATAAAAGCTATAGAAAAACAGGATTATATTATCTTAAAGGAAACGAAAAGTAGTTAGTAATAGGTAGTTAGTAAGTTATTTAGGTTTAAAGGGAGTCTTTAGACCCTAGAGTGCTAATCCTAGCTATAGAGTAGACTTTCTCCTAAGATATAACAAGTCCTACTACTAACTTAGCTAGGAGATAATAGCAGGGAAGAGATAATAAAGGTTATATATAAGGGTAAGGTAAAGGCATTTATAGAGAGGTTCTTTTCTTTATTTATAGCTAGGGCTTTAGGTCTAGAGATAAAGGCAGAGATAAGATACTATAGTAATAATTAGGTAGTTCCTGTGTTTATAAAGAAGAAAATTAGAGAAGTTATAAAGAATATAGTAAGTTAAAAAGCCCTAGGGCCGGATAAGCTACTAATAGGTTTCCTTAAGCTATATAAAGTAGCCTTAATATTATATTTAATATGCCTTGTAAATGCATGCTATGGTTTAGGATACTATCTAGCCTTCTTTTAGTAAGTAAAGGTAGTAGTTCTACGCAAACCTAGAAAAACCCTTAAGGAGTTAGGCAGACCAGAGGGGTAGAGGCCGATATTACTATTAAACATAATAGGAAAAGTGATTAAGGGAGCTATTATAAGGAGAATTACTACTATAGTAAAGGAAGGCTATATACTACTAGACATACAGATAAGTAATAGAGCTAGTAGGTTAATAGAGGTAGCACTAAGCATGCTAAAAGAGGTTATAAAAGTAGCATAGTATTACTAGGGAATAGTATTATTACTATAGCTAGATATTACTAGGGCATTTAATACTATTAGCTATAAACAATTAACCCATACTATAAAGGAGTTAGGACTACTAGGGTAGATAGCTAGATAGGCATAAGGCTTTACATTAGAAAAAAAAGCATAATTAGCATTTAATGGACGTATTACTAAGGAAATCTAAGTCACTATAAGGGTTCTGTAAGGGTTACTAGCATTTCCTATTCTCTTTCTACTCTATATTATACTACTATATTAAAGACTAGTAGCAGTAGAATTAATATTAATATTAGGGTTCTTAGATAATATAAATATTATAGTATATAGAAAAACAGCAAAGAAGACTAAAGTATAACTAAAAAAAGCCTAGAGAATATATAAGGAGTGGTTAAAGGAATACAGGCTAAGGTTTAACCTAGGGAAGAGCAAGCTAATATACTTTATAAGGAAGAGGCAGGCAATTATAATAACAATCTAACTTAGAAAAACAATAATATAACTAATACAATTAGCGTAATTCCTAGGGGTTTGGATTTACTAAAAGCTTTATTAGTTAACCTATATAGAGAAGGTAAATGCTAAATTATTACAGCAGAAGTTAGTACTTATAGCGCTAGCTATGTTTATATAAGGATGCTAACTAAAGTGTGCAAGATCCCTTTATATATAGGTAATAAGAAGCATAATAGCCTATAAAGCTAGGATATACCACACCCACAGTAAGTTAAAAGGGGTAGTACAGGGGCTAGTAAAGGTATTTATAAGGGAATAAAATAAATGCTTAAGGCAGGTTATAAGGGCATATAAGGCAATACTAGTAATACTTTTAAAGATAAAAGCAGTAGTGCTACTAGTAGATCTATACCTGTTAAGCTTTATAGTGC